>JARYTB010000017.1:0-239835 GCA_031081865.1 Schwanniomyces occidentalis var. occidentalis
TTGCAAAACGTCCACATTAGAAAGGTTAAATTATTAAAACAACCAAAATTCGATTTAGGTGCTTTATTAGCCTTACATGGTGAAGGTTCTACTGAAGAAAAAGGTAAGAAAGTTTCTTCAGGTTTTAAAGATGTCGTTTTAGAAACAGTTTAAATTCACATTAACATACTATATTGCTATGATTTTAATTTATTTTGCTGTATTTTATAAAACACATTCTTAATTCTTGTTGTATGTTAGGGTGAATGTTATTTAGTTTCTTGTTGGGTTATTTTTTCTAATTTTATGTCATGAAAGAGAAAAATAAATTGTATATTGCTTATATATGAATGCTACGTCATTTATTTTAATTCCTATCCAGAGATGTAAATCAAAGAGATAAAACGACCAAGAGGGCTGTGTATATTGACTATCAAGAATTGAGCTTTTGGATGTCAATTATCGTTTAGTGTACAGCATTGCTGGGAAAAGGGTTTGGGTCTTACAGATTTGGAATCGTGAGTGAATGATCTCAAAAATTGCTCGAGATTTTCATAACACCAATCTCTTTATCTTCTTCTCTCCAAGTTAAACTTTATCAATTATATTCTGGCTTTATTTCATACGCTTAGCAATATTCTTATAATAATGAGTAATGAAATAATTGATGATGATGACGATGCTTGGTCGTATTCTTTTCCTCCATCAGTAGAATCATTGCCTCTACCTGTCAATAAAGTGGAAGGAACAAAACCAGAAAAGCCAACGAATAACTATAATTCAATAGATAGATCAAGCAAGAGAGTTGATGATACAGTTAAGGATATTGTTGGTTCAGATAGTAAAGAATCAAACAACAACCTAAATAAAAGAGACAAAACTGAAGATATCGTTTCTTCTCAATCGTCCTCCGCATCTTCAGCAATTGGAGCAGTCAATATAGGAGCAAGTAGAAAGGATCATTTACAGGTATTTACGTCAACGTCGCATACTTCATCACGCTCTTCCCTTTCTTTACAATCACCATTTCTTGTTAAATCGACTCCGGCGGATCCTCACACCACCAAAGAAGACGCTAACTCTATTATTTCGAAAGAAGCTTTAGGTAACGGCTTGGAAGAATCTCTAAGCCAGAATAACGCAACGCCACTAAATTCACCGGGTAGATCAGGCTTCCTAAGCAATGTCAAAAACACGATTAAATATCAACTGCAGCAATCAGAGGCTACCATCAATGAAGATGATGATGTTCCACAGACCCCATCAAACGACTCGACATATAGAAATACACAGTTAAACATTACAACGCCTTCTCCAAAAATCATAACATACAGAAAATCCAAGCGGTCAATTAGTGAAGGGAACTTTCAAATAGATTCGGCTATTACTACTCCAAAAGAGAAATATGACACTAAGCTCTATGCCGATGAGATGTATAAAGATACGAGTTATAGATATGCGACCATGAAAAGAAATACAGATTTTCATCAGTTGTTTAGATCATTAGACTTGACGGATAGGCTTTTAGATGATTTCTCATGTGCGTTAAGTAGAGAAATCTTGTTGCAAGGAAGAATTTATATTAGCGAACATTATATTTGCTTTAATTCAAATTTATTAGGCTGGGTTACTAGTTTAATCATTCCATTAGAGGATATAATCAGGTTGGAAAAGAAATCCACTGCTGGATTATTTCCAAATGGTATATTGATTGAAACAAAAAATGCAAAGCATAATTTTGCAAGTTTTCTTTCAAGAGATGCAACTTTCGAATTTATGAAAACTGTTTGGCAAGAAGCCACAGGTAGAAAAATGGAAGTCTGTGAAGAAAACCAATCTGCTCGGTATGCAGTTGATGAAAATAAAATAGTTTCAAATGATCAATCGAATTACTCTCAAAACTCTCCTCAATTTGAATCATACATTTTATCAATTGATGGCGATGGTGAAGGTGAGGGAGATGAGGACAACTATCTGAGTGGTTTTAGTGATATAGATGGTTCTGTAAAGAATATTGATGATAGTTCAATTAAAAAGTCAAATTTACAAACTGTTAACACCAAAATTTTGAAATTTAAGGATGATTCAAAGTATAGAAATATGGGCCCAGAACTACATTCTCCAACTGATATTGGTAAAGATTTTAGTAAAGACGAGAATGAAATTGAATTATGTGATGAAATAATTGAAGCTCCAATGGGTATAGTTTTTGATATCCTATTTGGTAGCTCTAATATCTCATTTCATAGAAAATTTTTAGAAAATCAAAATGCTTCAGAAATTTCAGAATATGATAATTTTCATCCAATGGAAGAGGATCCAACTAAATTGGAAAGAACATATAATTATAGAAGGGCATTAGGTTATTCGATCGGACCTAAATCGACTAAATGCGAGGTAAGTGAAATTATTGAGCATTTGAACTTTGCAGATTATGTCGTTGTATTGACAAGCACAGCGACACCCGATGTTCCACTGGGCAACTCTTTTTCTGTTAAAACTAGATATTGTTTTACATGGGGTACGAATAATACAACTAATTTAAGAATATCTTACTTTATTAAGTGGACAGGAAGATCATGGATTAGAAGTGTTATCGAAAAGCAATCTTTAGCCGGCCAAACAACGACTACAAAAGACTTATTAGAATCACTAAGGGAAGAAATTGAAGCTACGACATACTATGCCGAAGGTCCTTCAATTGTTAAAACTCCAATTTCGATTGAAGAGCCCCCATTGTCAAGATCTTCAGAGAGCTTGGTTGCAATATCTAAGAAAGCCGAAGTATCTAAGGAGAAAACGATTCCACCATTTTCAGCAAATGAGTTTGTTAGAAATAATATTGTTTCTGTTTGTTATTTCATTCTATCGTTTCTCATCTTACTACTTATTTTACAATTAAAGATATTTAGAATAATCAAAGAAACCAATGATCTTGCAAGAAGTCAATTATTGGTTAATTCACATTTAGTTTATACAGTTCAATCATTAGCTAACCATAAAAATGTTGATAAACTTGAATACGAAGAAAAGATGAAATCAATAGAACAGGAAAATAATAAGTTATGGGAATGGGTCAATGACAGATTCGGCAAAGAACTAAATTCGTTGGAAAAGGTTGAATATCTAACTTATCAATTAAACGCTCTATACCAAAAAGAGAGACAATCTAATAATTATATTGAAGGACAGGGAGATGACGACAAATTTAGTGCTATATCTCAACTGGTAAAAGATTTTAAGTATCAAGACTTACTCAATATTGAAAGTATAAAGAATATCTTGGGTGAATTGATATGATAAAAATTTAAACTTTGTATATTAGATTATGTACACTAAAAAAATTTAATCAACTATATACAACAAAAATTTTGATTTCATAAGATGTAACAATAACTAACAAATTCTCAATTCTCCATCAATATCCTCTGTTGCGGTTCTCTCAATAACATTAACATCTTCAATCGTGTGGACTATTATTTGATCATTATCTTCATTCAATTCAAATATGAACACACCTGATATCACTCGTTCTAATTTTTCACTTTCTTTAGTTAACCCAATTAATCCAGTGGTTAACTGCGATATTGTGGTAGTTATTGAAGGTAAAGAAGTAGAGACTGGGTCATCTTTATTTGTATTCTTTAAAATCTTCATCGTATCTAATTTCGACCAACGATGAGAGCCTAGTTTTGCATCGGATGTTGAATGGTAGTTGGATGTGTCATCATCTTCATTAATACTTTCATTTGGTGACAAATGGATACAGCCTTCAGGACATGTGGACCAGCGCACATATATTTTAGTTGATGTAGGATACACACATTGAATATCTTTGCTTTTTGAGGTTCTTATTGATTGGATATGTAATTTAACTTTGGGACTCAATATTATTGATGTAAGAATTAATTGTAATGTTTTACAGGTTGTATAGTATGAAACATGGCCCTTTAACGTCGGCAAATACGAATTGTACTCATCAAAATGAGTTGGACATATCCTTAGAAGCACGTCATTAGAAACAATTGACTTAGGCAAAGACTTAGTTAACAAGTTTGGCACAAGTAATTTAATGTCATCAATCATAGCTCCAAGATTGGCTTTTCTATTCTGATCCTTCTTATTAGGATCTGCCGAATTCGGAGAAAAAGTACTCTTATTTGACTTATCAATTTGGCTCCTGTGAATGTATTTATTACAGAGTTCACATCGTCTGGTCATTTCGTATCGTTGATAATGATGCATCTTCCCTGACAACAATATATAATCATGTTCTATGTTGCAAAGTAATAACGATTGTTTGGGTATTGTTAACGATATATTAGAGTGCCGTAATAATAACTGAGCACTTTTATTCCGTGCCAATGACATTGATTGATATATACTAATACCGTCTAGAAATAGTGGCGTTCTGGGATGATTCTATGATAGTCTACATTAGCTGATTTACATGGGGAGATTTGAAGTTCATATACTGTCTACACGTGATTCAAGAATCTTACTATGATGATAGCAACTCTTCCGTTACCAATGATACACAGGCATTGTCTCTACAGTTAGATCAATTATCGTACAATATTAAAATATCTTATTTTTATAACTCATTAAACACACATAAACCCCTACTTGAAGAGTTTGAAACATTAACTTCGTAAACCAAACAGACAGATTCAGAAAGTTGTACTTGACAAGTAAATGAGAAACGAGATAACATAAATTACCAGCAGTCAGCCAATCAAGCGTTTATT
The DNA here is from genome assembly GCA_031081865.1 of Schwanniomyces occidentalis var. occidentalis. Lineage (NCBI taxonomy): Eukaryota > Fungi > Ascomycota > Pichiomycetes > Serinales > Debaryomycetaceae > Schwanniomyces > Schwanniomyces occidentalis. The sequence goes on from JARYTB010000017.1 coordinate 4,728, forward strand.
TTTGTTCCTTAACGTCTAATGGAGTTAAACGTAAGTAAGGCTTGATGATTCTGAACTTAGGGAATAAAGTCTTGGCTTCTTCATTAGTAACAGATGGGTGAACAATAACATCGTCACCTGGAACCCAGTTGATTGGAGTGGTAACTCTGTGTTTATCACCAACTTGTAAGGAATCAATAACTCTTAAAACTTCCGCAGTGTTTCTACCAGTGGAGGCTGGGTAAGCTAAGATTAATCTGATTTTCTTGCTTGGATCAATGATGAAAACTGATCTAATAGTGAATTGAACACCTTTGTCATCAACATTGGAAGCATCTTGATAATCAATCATGTCGTATAAGTGAGCGACCTTTCTTTCTGGGTCGGCAATGATTGGGAAGGTCAATTTAGAACCAGTGATTTCGTCGATATCCTTAATCCAAGCTTTGTGTGATTCAGTACCATTAGCTGACAATCCAATTAACTTGACACCTCTTTTAGCGAATTCTGGCTCCAATTTGGCAAAAGCTCCTAATTCGGTGGTACAAACCGGAGTGAAATCATCTGGATGTGAGAATAAAACAACCCAATTGTTACCAATAAATTCGTGAAATGAAATTTCACCGTTAGAAGTTTGAGCTTTGAAATCTGGGGCGGTTGACCCTAAACGCAAGGTAGAGGTTTGCGGAGCAGACATTATTGAATATATTAGATTGATTGACTTGATTTGGGAAAAGAAGGCGAAGAAAAACAAAGAAAAGACTCAGAAGAAACCTTCTAAATTTATACATGAACACTGGGGATATATTGGAAGATATAGAAGAAAATCACCACTTTGCACGTGCCATGATCTTACTAACAATTTTAGACGTAGTCTAAAAGCTTCGATTACGAAGAAGAAGAAAGCAACGCCATAGTCACATGATTTTAGTGTATTGAAGTTCTATATAGTACGAAATGGTATGAAAAGGCATGAAATAGTGTACGATAGTTTCCAATGGCATGCAACGGTATTCAATAGTATCAAATAGAAAAAAGGTGTAATATACAGGAAAGCTAACCAAGTAGTAACAATTTGTATGGCCAATAACTAATTTAAGGAGTAGAGAATATTGTTGATCTAGTGGCTTGGCTGTAGAGTTGTACCATTTTGAGCTGTCCGACTTATGCTTTCTTACTTCAGTTTTTCTACTTCACACCGGAATGTTCGATGCGTTATGCCTGTATAACTAGTCCGATACAGAAGGTGATGATAAATCCACGTTATTCCCTATTAAATCATCGTGATCAATATCTTCAGCATCAAGATCGACACCAAAGTCATTCAATGTCTCTCCTAAATCATTCATCCATTCTGACCTCTTCATATTTGATCTGGGATCGCGTCTCTTTCTATGAGTAGCAAATCTTGCTAGTTCAATATCATTGTTATTCACAAGCGAAATTTCTTGATGACCTCCATCGGGCGGCCATGGTAAGCTCAATTGGTCATCTTCCATATATTCATTTTTCTCAAAGTGGATTCCATTATTTCTTGGCCCGCCCCAAGGTAATAGCCACATCCAAGGGTAGCCACAAGCGTCAACAAGATTTACCCACATGCCTAGATCGTAGGGAAACACTAAATCATCAATTGTAAAGTCTTTGGGAACTATATCATCATCGCTTTTACTGTCATTATTTTCATTTTGTTCCACTTCGAAATACCTTGCAGTTCTGTTCCACGAAGTTAGCTTAGGCATATCTTTACCATGTAGCTTATAATAGTTTCTTCTTATTTGGCACCACATTCTCTCCGTATGAAGCTGCGATTCTATCCTTTCCTTTTCCCAAACCTCTATTTGAGTCATACCTCTAAACCAAAGATTAACTAAACAACGTATGTATAAGATTGAAAGTGACAAGAATATAAAGAAGTCTATTGGTAAAAGGAATATAACTGCAAACATCTCCTTTTTATCAACTAAATATGACGGCAAATTGCTATCATTGTAATATTGCACAACCCTCTTGGATAGTTCTATGAAAACAAATCCTGTTGTGAAGATAACCCAAAATAAAAATCTTAAGAAATGAGGTAAATTACCATGTCCAACGCAATTATATGTCCAAGGACAATGGTGGTCCATTTTTAAGACACATTTGTTACAGGCCTTACAATGATGTGATCGTTCTGGTTTATAGTTCTCACATTTCTTGCACCATCTTCTCCATTCACCGCTATTTGGTTGAAAATTCTTCGGTGGAGAGCCGGGATCAACCTTAATTGCTAATATATAAGATATCCAGGTCATCGTCAAATATATTTCATACCATATTTGTTTATCTGTAGAAAAGTGTTGTCTAAACACAAAATAATGTGATCCATATCCAATCATGGAGATAAGTAACGATGGAATCTAACAATAAGTTAGTATTGCAAGTTTTTTTTCAAATCAGAAAATTTAAAAACTCTATAAACATACAATTATCCCAAGGATTGGCCATTTTAACTTTACAGCCATTCTACAGGACAATGCTATCCAAATTTGTTACTAATAAATAGTGTTAATGTTAATGATCTTCTATTGAAGAAGATCGTAGTTACACAAAACTTAAGTTCGAGAGATTTACAGTTCTCAATGCGGTGGCGATTCTAAGTAGACAAGAATATCAAATATAATTGCAAGTATTGCAGAATAATACTATATACAATTAGATATAATAATAATAATATAGAATGGTATGTTAATCCTTATTGGAATTGAGCATTAATTTTAATTGGTTTCAAATATTAACAATTCACAGACATCTATTGGTACTGGATACGATTTATCAAATAGTGTTTTTTCTCCAGGTATGTAAAACATTTTATTTAAATACAAAAGTCAGTATTTAATGTACTAACACGGATTTTAGATGGTAGAAACTTCCAAGTTGAGTATGCTATGAAAGCGGTTGAAAATGGTGGTACTTCAATTGGTATTAAATGTAAAGATGGTATCGTGTTGGCAGTCGAAAAAATTATAAGTTCGAAATTATTGGTTCCAGGAAGAAACAAAAGAATCCAAACTATCGACAGGCACATAGGTGTTGCATATTCAGGACTTTTACCAGATGGCCGTCATTTTGTGAATAGAGGTAGAGATGAAGCTCAATCATTTAAAGCTATATATAAGACTCCAATTTCGGTTCTCCATTTAATGGATAGATTAGGCGTATATGTCCAAAACTATACTTGTTATAATTCAGTAAGACCTTTTGGTATAATTTCAATTGTTGGTGGTGTTGATGACAACGGTCCTCATTTATACATGGTTGAACCAAGTGGAACTTATTGGGGCTATACGGGTGCAGCTACCGGTAAGGGAAGACAAACAGCTAAGTCAGAGTTGGAGAAGTTAAATTATGAAGAGTTAACTGTTAGAGAGGCTGTTAAAATTGCGGCCAAGATCATCCATCAAGCGCATGAAGACAATAAGGATAAGGATTATGAATTAGAAATTTCATGGATTTCGAAAGAAGAAACTGGAGGTAAACATGAATTTGTTCCTGATGCATTATTACAAGAAGCAATTAAGTTTGCTGAAGAAGAGGATGAAGAAGAAGAGGATGAAGAAATGGAGGGTTAAAAGTTACATAATTTGAAAGCACGACGTTTGAAAACGGGAGAAATATAATTTTCATTATTCTATTTCTATATTCTATAGCCCAACCTTACTATATATAAATTAGAATATATTGTATACTAATATACTTGGTTGATCCTGAACATTTCTAGTGTGTATCATTCTCAAATACGCGAAGGTATTAAAACAAGTATTTACAAAATAAGATTCAAAGTAAATAAACAAACAGACAGTGTAACAAATCTCTGACAATAGTATTACTGTGATATATTGCAACGAGTAACCGTTAATAAAATCAAACTCTTGAAAGAGATGTCATCGAATTTAGAGGGTAGTGGTACTCTAAACGTTTCAGATAATGAATTACCACCACAAGGTAGTGTTGGGTTATTGGACGACATCAATAAACTTGATATGAGTGATAAGCTCCAATTTAGTGAAATACATACACCAAAAGGAAGTAAACATTCATCTACTACCTCGTCGAGTCCATTTATTACTGATCCTAATATTTCATGCTCCAATCCTCAGTTAGTTAAGGAATCTGAACCATTATCAATTACAGATAAGATTAATGTCGACAATATAACACTTCATTCAAATAGTATGGACGACAGTATAGCAAACCTTAGAGAATCCTTAGCCAATTTGAGGGTCAATGATTCCAGGAATACGGGAACAGTAAAAGAAACACCTGAACCAGTAGATCTGCCTAAATATCAAAATAATAGCTTTCATAATTCTACGATTGATACCACACGCTACAATGATATGCATGCTCAATTAGATAATGATTTTGACTTTGATGATAGAGATGCATTTGCATGTAAACCTCAAAGAGCCACAAACCCTTCAACTCCTTGGAGAAAGCTTAGATCAGTTTCAACGTATACCCTGTCAAACCGCCCTGATGATATTCCTAAATTACAATTCAGCAAGCCAAATTTTATCAATAGAACCAGTTTGACACTGAAAAATTCGTTGCAATCACAAGATGCATCTGCTTCAGCAAAAATTGATGAATTAAATAAACAAGTGACAGGTTATAGAATTCAAATTAAGTTCTTCAAACAATTTTTACAAAACTTAATAGATAGAACACGCCTTCAAGAGGGAAGTAAACAACCAGTGTTGGATATAAACGAATTGACACATTTTCAAAGTAACCTCGATGGACTATCCCCATATTCGAATCCAAAAAGTAATGAACAAATAAAATTGGAGATGGATTACAATAATTTAGCTAAAAATTATGATGAAGTATTTAGATTGAATGAGGATTTATATGAAAACCTAGAAGATTTTCAAAACCAGCTACATGATAAAGAAATGCAATTACAGCGGTTAAATCAATATATTAATGATTGTTCTAAAATCATTAACGAAATTTTACAATTGCTTATCAATGACCCAAATACTGATGATGTTTCACGTCAAGCCTTATCAAGATGTGTTGATTCTCATAATTCAAGCAAGCCGCTTGATATGAAAATGCATGTTATAAAATTAGAATTGAATAAAAAATTAGAATCAAAAGGAGTTCTCTATCCATCACCACCGTCTTCTAACTCTGATAAAGAAAGGGAGAAAGAGCAAGAAGAAGTCTCCAGCTATATCGACATCATTCAACTGTTAATTGCTTCTTTGGATAGTTTACAAAAAGAATTTTTGAAGCACAAAACAGAGACATCACAGATAGAGAATGATCTAAAAAGAGAAGCTGAAGAGTCAAAGGCTATAAAGAAAAACTATAAATTAATTTCACTTAAATTTAATCATCTCTGCAAATCCTTTGAAGAGTCGGCGTCAATTGGTTCCTCAGAAGAAATAAAAAGATTAAGAAGAGAAAATGAAAGATTGAGTACTATTAATCAAAGTGTTGATGCTAAGTTTGACGAATATCAAAACATTATTGACAAATTACAAAATGAGGTAAATGATTTTAAGGATTTTGCTAGGAGAAATTCAATAGAAAGAGATAGTAGGAATGAGAGTATCAATGAAAGCTTAACTAGATTGTTAGACCAATCAAAAAGCATTAGTGAAAATGAGCTTCACGAAGAATTATTACAATCTCATAAGGAATTTAAACAGTTGAATGAAGAATTCAACGAGCTTACTGAAAAATATCGTAAGTTGAAAGAAGATTCTTCTAATACTATATCTTCATTAACGAATCAATCACACAACAAACAACAAGAAATCTACGTGTTAAGAGCTGATCAGAAGGTTACTGAGAAATTAAAACAGGATTTAGATATAGCAGTTGAGAAACAAAGAATATTGAAAGCTGAAAAGATAAGGCTCTCTTACAACGTCGAATCACTTTCCAATGATAAAGTTTCATTACAGTCAACTATAAGGAGCTTAACAGATAAAATTACGGCGTTGACTGTTGCCGAAACTCATGATAATTCTGAAACAGTACTTAAAAAGCTAAATATTATAGAATATCAATTCGAGGACTTGCTTCTGTTTGATGTATACGAGTTCCAAAAATTACTAAAGTCGTTTAATAAAATTGCAGATGATGCCTCATTAAAAGAACCAACCAGAAAAATCGAAAGTTTGTGTAAGAAAGTTGCAAAGCAAGAGGACCAGACTAAAATATTGGATATTAATGATTTCAATTTAATTAAGGAGTACCACAAATCAATCTTTGAATATTTTGCTAGAGCCGTTGATATTATAGTAAATGATCATGTTAAACTTTTACTCAAAGAAAACGAAGCAACTTCACAAACTGGTGAATATGTGGCTAGATTGCATAAAAGAATTGACGATTTAAATGCTATAAATGATGCTTTGTCGAAACAATTGGATTCTTTTAACATTAATGAACAACCAAGAGACCTTGCTAATACTACAGTAACTTCTCCTAGATCAAAATTAAGAATAGAAGAGTTAAGTAATAGGTGGAAAGCTGAGAGAGAAGCAAGGGTTTACGAAAATAAAGAATCACAAAGAAGACTAAAAGAATTAGAGTTAGAGAATGCCAGATTAAGAGCAGAACTTAACAAATAGCCACTATAAATAGTTATAGTACCTCTAATGTACATTGTATTCTAACATATATGGAGGATGTAAAGTTACACAAAATAGTGTTAAGGAAAATTTTTGTTCAGCACGCAACAAAAATTTTTCAACACAACATATACAAAACTTATGAAAAAATAGTAGATATTTTACATACTTTAAGCATTTATATATCATCATGTCTGAACAAGAATATGTCGATGATCTTGAAAAAGAGATCAAGTTAGATGATATTGATTTTTCTGATTTAGAAGCTAAATATACTGTTAAATCAGGCGTAGGATTAGATAACTACGTTGTTGTTGATGGAGCTCCTGTTGCTCCAGAAGCCAAAGTTCCAATTTTAATTAAGGTCTTAAAGAAATTATTTAATACTGTCGGAGAAGTTGTTGAAGGCGATGAAGGTATATATATGCCATTAGACAATGGTAAATCTAAAGGCTACTTATTTGTCCAGTTTAAAAATTCTGAAATGGCAGAAGCAGCTATTAAACAATTGCATGGTAAGAAGTTAGATCAAAAGCATAGATTGTTAGTTAATAAATTGACCGATATTGAGAAATATGGTGCCGAGGGTAATGTCCCAGCTGAGTTTGTCGAACCAAACATCCCACCATTCAAGAGTCATGGTTACTTGAAATCATGGTTACAAGATGAGCAAGGTCGTGATCAAATAGCTTTACACTTTTCAGAAACTGTTGGTGTCTATTGGAATAAAAAGAAGAATGAACCGGAGCCTGTCATTGAACCTAGGAAAGGATTCACTTCTAAATATGCAAAATTCTCACCAAAGGGTACCTACTTATATTCTATCCATCCTCAAGGTGTTCAATCATGGGGTGGTGACAAATTTCAAAGTATTAGCAAGTTTATTCACAACCAAGTTCGTTTAGTTGACTTCTCGCCAAATGAAAAATATATGGTTACTTTATCTCCACTTCCTATCGCTTTTCCAGAAGACCCAGTTGAACAAGCAATCTTCCCATTTGGACCAGAAAGTAAAGGGCACAAATTAGTTATCTGGGACTTAGCGACCGGTGAACCAGCTAGGACATTTGCCTTACCTCCTCATTTAGAGGGCCAAAAGGATATGCCATGGCCATTAGTTAAATGGTCCTACGACGATAAATACTGTGCTCGTCAAGGTCCTGGTGCTTTAGCTATTTATGAAACTCCATCATTCCAGCTTTTAGACAAGAAGTTAGTTAAAATTGATGAAATTATGGACTTCGAATGGGCGCCAGCTGGTGTTCATCTCGCTGGTCCTAAAAGTGAACATGGCGAACATGTTTTATCGTATTGGATACCAGAAAGTACTAATCAAACCGCAAGAGTTGCTTTAATGCATATTCCTACAAGAGAAGTTCTTAGAACTATCAATTTATTCCAAGTTAGTGACTGTAAAATGCATTGGCAAGATGAAGGTAAATTCTTATGTGTTAAAGTTGATCGTCATACGAAGTCTGGTAAAACCATTTTCTCTAATTTGGAATTCTTTAAAATTACAGAAAAAGCTATTCCAGTTGAAAAATTAGAATTAAAAGATGTTGTTATCAATTTCGCTTGGGAACCGAGATCTGAAAGATTTATCACCATTTCCAGATTAGATGATGGTAACCAAAATCCATCTATTCCAAAGAATACTCTCTCTTTCTATGCTCCAGTAGTCCTGTCAAAAGGTAGAGTCACAAGTACAACATACAAAGTCTTTAAGACAATTAACGATAAGCACTCTAATACTGTTTGCTGGTCACCTAAAGGTAGATTTGTTGTTATTGCTACCATTTCTAAGACCAATGGTGAATTAGAATTCTTTGACTGTTCTTACGAAGATGACAAGAATAATAACAAAAATAATGCTATGAATGTCAAATTATTGAAAACTGAAAAGTATTCTGGTATGACTAATTTGTCATGGGATCCATCTGGTAGATTTGTTGCCGCTTGGTCATCGGTTTGGTTGCATAGTATTGAAAATGGTTATAAATTATTTGAATTTACTGGTAATGTGTTAAGAGATGACTCCATTGATCACTTCAAAGAATTTATCTGGAGACCAAGACCAGCTTCTTTATTAAATGCTTCCGACAGAAAGAAGGTCAGAAAGAACTTGCGTGAATACAGTGCTCAATTTGAAGAAGCTGATGCAATGGAGGCTGATGCGGCTACTAGAGACGCTATCTTAGCTCGTCGTGGAGCCTTAGAAGAATGGAGAGCTTACAGAGCAAAACATTTTGCTAATGGCACTGAAAGACATGAAGTTCAAGCGGAGGTCATTGAAGAAATCAAAGAAGAAATCATCGAAGAAAAAGAAGAAATTGTTGACTAACTTGTATAGTTCATTTATACTATTTTTATTTAATCACTTATATTTTAATATTAGTAATATATTTTTATCCGTATCTAAAACTAGCAAGTAGATTAATAAATATATACAAGATAACGCTAACCTCTTTCTATAAATACAAAGTAATAGCACCACATCATGCTGACTTTGTACGCAATTGTAACCCATGCCATTTTGAGATTTCCTCTTTTAATACTTCATTTACCAACCGATGTTGTTTGATCATAGGGATGCCCTTGAATTTTTCACTTTCAACAAGTATGGCAAACATGGAACCACAACCTCCTGAAACATCTTTAACTTCTAAATTTGAAGGATCAAATTCCTTTTGCAAGATTTTATAAACCTTTCTTTCGTAGTCGTCCATTGGTGGTTCTTGAGCAGTAGATAAATGGCGCAAACCACTATTAGCACGTCTAAATGGAGCAGCTATGCCGATGCTTGCTCTCAAATTCAACGCATTCTTAAGTATTAAGGATCTCATTATCTAGATATTCTATTATAGCTGTTGATGAACTCAAAAAGGAGAAGATGTGGAAAAACTATATCAAGAATACTAGCTATTTTTTTGTGAATGAATGTATTCGAGATGTTAGATCACAAAACTTGTTTTACTGAGAAATCAACTTTAGAAGCCGATAAAGACAATTCTCTTCTAAAGGTAATGAAGGTTCAATGACACAAGATTCATTAAGAGTTGTTGTATGTGGTGATGATTCCGTTGGTAAAACGTCACTCATCACTTCGTTAATTAAAGAGACATTTGTTCCTAATATCCAGAATGTGTTGCCTCCAATAACGATATCAAAAGATGATTACACCAATAGTTTTACAGAATATGATTCCAAATCAGATCAAAAGACTAATAAAACCAGAAGAAGTTCATCAAATAGAGATGAATCATTGAATGGATTTAATAAAAATGGTGCTGCCAAAATCCTGACATCTATCCCACAGACGACCGTTATCATTGATACAACGTCATCTGATATGGTAACGCTCCAGAAGGAATTGAAGAGAGCTGATGTCATCTGGCTAGTGTATTCTGATCATTACACTTACGAAAGGATATCGTTACACTGGATGACCATGTTCAGATCGATGGGGGTGAACCTACCGATTGTATTGTGCGCCAATAAGTCTGATCTTTTACCAAAGGAAGTTTCCGTGAGGACTCAAAATTCTGATGAATTTATTCCCTTAATTAACGAATTTAAAGAAATAGAAGCATGTGTTAGATGTAGTGGTAAGACGAACTACAATGTGGTCGAAGCGTTTTATTTATGTCAAAGAGCCATTACTCACCCAATATCACCTATATTTGATTCAAAAGAAGGAAATTTAAAACCAGCAGCGGTAGAGGCTTTAAAGCGTGTCTTCTTCTTATGTGATAAAGACCAAGATGGTTATTTGAACTTAGCAGAATATTCAGATTTACATATGAAATGTTTCAATCAGCCATCTTCTGCTGATGAATATAACACAATATTGTCGGCAATTAATCTAATTATATATCCAGAAGTTGATGGTAAAAGTAAAGGTATATCTGAAGATGGTTTTATTATTTTGAATAAAATGTATGCCGAGAGTGGAAGACATGAGACTATTTGGTGTATTTTAAGGACATTTCATTATACAAATTCATTGTCGTTGAATGATAAATTTTTGTATCCTGACTTGGAAGTTAATCCAAATTCAAGTGTTGAATTGAGCCCTACTGGATATAGATTTTTTGTTGACCTTTTCTTAAAATTTGATAAAGATAATGATGGTGGTCTCAATGAAGAAGAACTAAACAACTTATTCCGTCCAACTCCTGGAATTCCAAAGTTGTGGCAAGAATCACAGTTTCCATCGTCAATTGTATGTAACGAAGAAGGTTATGTTTCTCTACAAGGGTGGTTAGCCCAGTGGAACTTAACTACTTTCCTTGAACATAAGACTACACTTGAGTACTTAGCATATTTAGGTTTTGACGAAGGTAGCTCAGTCAAGGCCTTGAAAATTACCAAACCAAGAAAGAGAAGGCAAAAACAAGGTAAATTTTACCGTCAAACTGTCAACGATAGAAATGTTTTCAACTGTGTTATCTTGGGTGCACCAAAATCTGGAAAAAGTTCGTTATTAGAACTGTTTTTAAGAGGTTCATATAGCGATGTATACTCGCCTACTATTAAACCGAGACTATGTGTCAAGGATATTGAGTTAAGAGGAGGTAAACAATGTTATCTAATCCTAGAAGAATTAGGGGAGTTAGGGCCTGCCATTCTTGAAAATAAAAGGAGACTAGACCAATGTGATGTTATTTGCTATGCATATGACTCCTCTGATCCTGAATCTTTTCAATACTTGGTTGATTTGAGAGAAAAGTATTCTTATGCTCTAGACGAAATACCCTCAGTATTTGTCGCATTGAAAGCTGATTTGGACAAACAACAACAACGTTCAGATGTCCAGCCAGAAAACTATACTAGAGACTTATTCTTAAGTTCACCACTACATATTTCATCTGCATGGACAACATCATTACATGAATTGTTTATTCAATTAGTTGACGCAGCAAAGATGCCTAGTTCAGCTACCCCAGGTCTAGAAAAAGAGCCTGAAGTTTCAGATAAAGAAAATATGAAGCACCTTGTAATGGCAGGTAGCGCTATAACGGTAATGACTTTGGTTTCAATATGGATCTGGAAGAACTCCTTACAAAGCTCCAGAATGTGAATAGTTGAGAAATAGTATTTTAGTATATTGTATATGTGAGAAGTAGATGTCTGCGCACAATTTTTTTTATAAATTTTCTGCGAAGCTCATCATAAATGCTAATTGCAATATTACAAGTTAAACTATTTCATTTACCGATATTAAAACTGGATACGCCTTATAATGTCTAACGAAGAGCTTAAACCAGTCACAGTAAACAAACCTATTCCAAACACGTTTGATTTGGGTAATTTGGCTACTTTTGATCCGAATCCATTAGATAATGATAAATTAAAAGATGATTCCCAACGTGAACAATACTTAGCTTCAGTTACCAGGGATAATGTACAATTATTGATTAATCAAATCCTATCCTTACCAGTCAAAACTACTACAGATACACATGGCTCATCTACCGACCAAAACTCTACTATGACCTTAATACAGTTGCCAGAGCCAACCACACTGTTACCAAGAGAAAAGGCTATTCCAAAACCAAAACCACCTACCAAATGGGAACAGTTTGCTGCTAGAAAAGGTATTAAAGCTAAGACTAAAGATGGTAAAATGGTTTATGATGAAGCTATTGGTGAATGGGTTCCTAAATGGGGTTATAAAGGTAAGAACAAAGAATTGGACAACCAGTGGTTGGTTGAGGTCAACGATAAAGTTAAGAATACTGAAGATGAGCTAATTGATCCAAGAACTTTGGAACGTGCTGAAAGAAAGAGATTAATTAAAAAGAATGAGTTGCAACACAAGCGTAATTTAAAGAATCAATCCAGCTAAGCTGCTTAAGTTGCAGTAATAAATCAACTGTAATAGGTTCTTCAGAAATGATTCAACACAAACACTAATATGTACATATAGTTTTTTTATTTCCTTTTGTCGGCAGAGTATTTCTTTCCATATGATTGCATAAGATTGTGTTTTTTTTTCTACCAATCATTTATATAACCATGGTTTCTTCTCAGTACTTTTACCATCTACATACGTATATTTCATATATATCTTATCATATTATATGTTTATATCACTTGTATATTTAATAAAACTTTATTATAGTATAGGCGATAAGGGTACTGTATACAATTTGCCAGTAAATATGGCTTTACAGTGAATACAAAAACAGCTATGTTAACACTTTATGGGCTCATAAAGCATATCAAGAGGTTGTAAAATGAGTGATGAATTCAACTGTCAGAAGTATCTCCCAACAATAGATGTGAGTTTTATGATAGTTTTTAGTTATTTGAAATTTTGTTTCTTCAAGACTAACTAAAGCGTAGGCTATTTTAAGCGTAGCAGATTTTGAACAAATTACAGTGAAGAGGATAAGAAATGCTTTGCAAGAACTATTTGGTGTAAACCTACAGCCACATACAGTATGTATTCCAGCTGAATTAGTTTTGAATGGGCTATATGGTATATTTTAGAAAAGGTGTACGGTAACTAACCTATGTTTTGAATAGAAGGAAATCAATGACATAATATTAGAAAGATATTATAAAATTATAGAGAAACGAGCTGAAGAAGAAAGCTCCGTAGAAGAAAGAAATAAGGAAATTGAAAGGCAAGATGCGTTAATGGCTGCAAGGTTACTGAAGACCAACGATAAAGGTCCGATTACCAGGACCAAAAAGAAGCAAATCAAAAAACAAAAGTCTGTGAGTGAGAGAGCTCCATCTAGTAATGGATTTAATAGAGAAATGGCATTATCGGCAGAACTTCAAGATGTTATCGGACAAGAAAAGTGCTCCAGGCCCCAAGTTGTCAAATTGCTATGGGCATATATTAAGGACAAGAATTTACAGAATCCAGATGATAAAAGACAGATTACCTGTGATGAAAAACTACAAAGGCTATTCAAAAAGAGTACGTTATTTCACTTTTTATTCCACGCTGTCCAATTGGTCCTAACCAGCAGTTGGCAGATTCTAATCGACCTTTCTGATTACTCGACCTTAACCAATATTCAGATCATAGTACTAACAATATCTATAGAAGCCGTTGGTGCGTTTGAAATGAATAAAATTTTAAGTAACCATATTTTCAAACCTGAAGAAGTCACTCAAACTTCTGAGAGTGTCAAAGATGACTCCACGTAGTTAAACACATGTTGATATGCTCATCTCTAATTCTTTTTTCTTATCCTCTATTCTTTCGATATCTATCTGCTTTTCTTGTGGCTAGCTCTTAGATCATTTTATGTATATTATATCTGAAATTTTCTCGTTAGAATCATCAATTCCTTTAGAGTTTCTTAAAAATTTGGTTTTCTAATAAACTTAACCACATTTACTGCTATCAATACATTCATGTATGTCAACTGATGGGTAAGTAGTCTATGGATTTGAAGTAATAAGTGTTGATGCAAATATATGCCTGGACTATATATACCTATGCAGGCGTATTTTTGCTTTGTTTGTTTACATATATTTTAATAAAACACTCATATGCCAGAACCTTTCACGATGGAGCTATCAAGAAACACGAATATCTTACCATTTATCTTAGTTTGAGCTTTAATCGTTTCCCTATAGGTTTATACATATTAATTTGAATATGCTGACAAAAAATAAAGAGACTCCCAGCAGAGCACAAAGTATAGCATCCAGTTCATTATTAACCGAAGATCTGTCTTATGAAAGTGTTGACCTTAATAAACTCTATGAAGCGGTTCTAAAGCTATTAATATTGGAGTATCGTAATGAAGCAAGATTCCGTAAGCCAATAATAGCATCCAATGCATCAAATAGTCCTCATTCATCTTCATCATCAGCGTCTTCATCATTGTCAACAGGTTATTCTAAGTATTATAGAAACTCTAGAACACTTGATGAAGCTACAGAGCCTAAACTACCATCGTATTTGTTAGCGAGTTTAGAAAACCATCTTAATCTAATAGCAATGAAGAAAAAGGGAACAGACATTGATAGTATGACAAGACGGTCATTGTTGAGACTCTACAGCGAATTACTTGATCCAAAATTCAAAGCAGATGTTGCTCGTGTGAATAAATCAGAATATTTGGTTATGAAGTTTGTTTCCTGTGCTAATAAGGAACTAGTTAAATTGGGTACTATTCCCAGTCATGATATCAGTAATGGGGTCTTTAAACAAGCAGATACATTTGTTCAAATTTTAATCAATTTAATTAGAAAGGATAAGGATAGTGATCTTATAATTGCCAAGCTACAAGAAGACAAAGAATCCCTTAAGCCAAATAGTAGATCTAGCAGTAACACCTCACCTAGTGTTACAAATAACGATTCATCATCTGTTACATATCTACAGCCTTCATTTAGAGTGACCGATATGGACCAAACCACAATAAATTTGATAATGAACTTATTCTCTGTTGATCTGATTAAATTGCAACAAGATGTTTTCAAACTCAAAGATCTTGCTCAGGAAAAAGCTTTGAATAAGGATGTTCAACAAGTATTATTTTATTTGGAGAAAGATTTGGGCCAGTTCACCCTAAATAGTTTTACTACTCCTGTAGCCTATCAAGACTGGAAAGTCAGAGAAAAGTCATTTTGTGAACAGCTAATAAGCAAATATCAAATTCCTTCATCAATGAAATTGTTGTCAATACCACCCTTACCATCTGGAGACGATTTCTATGTGTTCCCAACATCTTCACATACTAGGCCATTTTTTATTACGCTATGTAAATTATGTTTACAACTAGAAGAGGAAAAGAAAGGGAAAGAAAAGGAATCAAATAGTCATTTAGATGCGAACAAACCACTATTTTGTAAACAATCATTGAATCTCCTTACCTTATGTGCAAAATTTTGGAGAATTGATTTTCCTGGTAGAGCAGTTGCATTGTATACAGCTGCCCATCTTTCAGGAATATTAAAAGATAAACTCTATCGACAAGAAAACTATAAGGAACTAGGACCAATCGATGTGGATGTTACTGCTAGTTTATTACATTTATGTAAAAGATTAGTCGAAGACGGGAAGTTGCATTGGGATGACAAGTTGTATTGGTCAATTAAAGATCAAGAAGAATGGATTAAAAACTTAAGTTATTCTTATAATGAAGTACTTTTCTCCATAAAAAATTCTTTGTTAATAATCTTCAACAAATCAGTAAAGCCAAAATTCGGTCCTTATTTAGTATTCCTATGTGATTACATCGAATCAGACTCCTTATTTCCAAAAGTGGAGCAATTTGGGTTAACTAAGAAATGGGAAAAAAAACTATCAAAAGCACTTTTGAGAGTTTCTGAGACAAGATACGCCGAATTGTTGAGTAATTTACCAAGAGATGATACGCTTAGTATTTTGCATATCTTAGAAATATCTGATAGCATAGTTGGTGATATTAAGATGTTACAAAAAAGATATAAGAATCCATTATTAGGGTTTTTGAATGTTCCTCGTACTGTTGCAGCAGTTACAACTGCTATGTTTGCTGCTGATGCTAAGAATATATTAAAGCATATTGATACTTATTTTAAGAACAAAGGCGAATTTTTACCATATGGTGACTCACTAGAAGCGTATAAATCATTACATGAAATCAGGGACTTGCATAATCAAGTTTCAAGTAAAGGTTCAGTCTTTAAATTTAATTTGGAAAATTTCTTTTATCCGTTTTTAGAATCATGGGTATCTGAGAGTGGAGTGAAAATTCTTGCGATTGTTAAAGAATCAATCAAAAAAGATACATATGAACCATTAGATATTGAAAATGATGAGAGAAAATACAGTTCCTCAGTTCTAGATATATTTACCTTAATTAAAGAATTTTTAAAGATTTTGAAGGATTTATATTGGTCAAATGAGCTTCAGTTGGCAAAAGTTTATACCGCCTTATTAAAGAGTATTTCAGATGGAGCTTTACTATATGCAAATACAATCACTGATAAAATTATAAAAGAATTAGATGAGGAAGAACAGAAATCACTATTATTAAAAGCTGAGAAAGGTAAAATTGACCAACGTCGAAGCGGAAATTGGTTAGATGAAGTTAAAAATGTTGTATCTAATATTCAAAACTTAAATAAATTGCAGATAGAAGAACCTTATAATTTCAAACCAGAAACATGTATTGCATTAAATAATTTATCCGCAATGATGCAACAGTTGACGAAATTGGAAGATATTTTGGACCCAGAAATGATTTCAAATTCAATTGCCATTAATGATCCACGTTCTAAGGATAAATACACAAGTCATATCTTTTCTTTACGCCTAGTGAAAGCTGAAAATTTGAAATCTGCTAGTTCGTCAGGATCAGATTCAGATATTCGACCATATATTACTTTGATTGATACGAAAGCTCGCAAAACTATCTGTAAGACAAGGACAATTAATAATACAAATA
This sequence comes from Schwanniomyces occidentalis var. occidentalis, assembly GCA_031081865.1. NCBI lineage: Eukaryota > Fungi > Ascomycota > Pichiomycetes > Serinales > Debaryomycetaceae > Schwanniomyces > Schwanniomyces occidentalis. The sequence goes on from JARYTB010000017.1 coordinate 21,745, forward strand.
ATCCTGAATGGGATGAGGAATTTGAAATAACATTACCACCTAATTCATCATTAACAATTTCTGCTACAGTTTGGGATGAAAAAATTGGGACTCATTCTATTTGTGGAAGAGCATTGATACAGTTAGATCCAAGAAGATTTAAACATGATGGCATTCCACAAGAGATATATCTCGATCTAGATTCTCAAGGAAGGGCTTTGATTGAAGTTGCAGTTGAAAGTGAAAGAGTGGATGCAATTTTTGTTATGGGAAGGGCTTATAGAACTTTGAAAAGATCACAGGAAAGATGCATTAAATTAATTGTTGAAAAATTTTCGGTATTTATCCATTACTGTTTCTCAAGAAGCAATTTGAGATCCATATGCGGCAACAATGGTCAGTTAAAACCTACGCAAGAGCAAATGGATAATGCAATGATGCCATTATATGACTATTTGAATATGAACTTACTGGTGTTGGCTGACTTTTTAACGAAAGATCTTTTATTAAAAGTTATGTTGGCTACGTGGTCAGTCATCATTTCAAGTGCAGATGAGTTATTATTACCAAAAATATCCAGTGCTAAAACTTTCCATTTATCATCTGTTGGTTCAAAATTAGCCAATAATAGTAATAATTTTGGTTGGCAGTCAGCCGTTACTTCTGCAGTCGCTAACGTCACAAACTCTATGGGTATAACTGATTTTGGTAAACTGTTAACTAATAATGAGCTTGAAACGGTATTCTCTTGGTTGCATTTCTTGTGTTTTGACTTTTTCCATAATGGTGGTAATGGTCCTCCGATTGAAGAACTAAAGAATGAACAGTATCAAGCATTGTTGCTTATCCCAGTCTATTATGATAGAGATGTCGACTTTTTAACTCAAGAAGTGGAAAGGTTATCACCAGCATTTATTAAGGCAGTACGTGATAGAAATAATTATGATTTCGAAGATTTGTCTTCTGTCACTGAAAAATCTATATCTAATCCTAGAACTTTGAGTAGAGCCGGTAGTATAGTCAGAAATAAAACTATTCTGGCTAATGCAACAGTTAAAGCAAGAGCTAAAGCTGCAAAAGATGCTCAAAATGCGAGAGCAGATCCAATCACAGCTCAAACTGCAGCAGAAGATATTATCTTAAGATTACTAATTATTAAATCTGAGAAACCGTTTGTTGCTAGAAGATTAGAACAGAGAGAAAGACTAGCCCATAGCATTGCAACTGAACGTCTAGCAAGGGCTGCTGCCGAAGGTAAATTTTCTGGTATGTAGGTCCTAGCCAAGTTAATGAAACAACCGTAATTGTATTATATACCTACATTTCTTATTATAATATAAACAATATGATCTTGTTCTGAAAATATCAATAATAGAAACAAAGAGAAATATATAAACATAAACTACATTAAACTATACAACATATAACGGAATAAAAATTAACAATAAACAATAATAAAATGCAATATATCAAAGTTTTTCATCTTTCTTTTCCCCCTCAGTATGAGCTGAAGTTTGCTCAGTCTGACCTTCAACAAGCAAGGAACCTTCATCTTGATTGACGGTAGTTTCATCAGCAGTAGTATCATTACCATCTTGCTGAATTGTAGTATCATTGTTTTCTTGAACAACAGTAGAATCAGCATCAATTGTTTGATCTGCATTTCTTGTAAGTGATGGAGCGAGCAATTTTGTAGAACTTGACTTAGAACTATTCACAACTTCATTAATTGAACCTTCTCCCTTTTGTTTTCCTTCTTCGCTCTTAGCATCATTGCCCTTTTGAGAATCAACATTAGCATTTTCCATTTCAACGTCTTTTGATGTCACAAATTCAGAATAGGCCTTAGCGCCTATTTTAAACAATATTCTAGTCTTTTCCTCCAAAAGTTCGGCACTTTGACCTTCTTCTAAGGCCAGCTTCCAACCAGTTTCATTATTATCAATTAGTTTCTTTAATGCATCTATTTTATCATTTCTACTTCTTGTTTCCTCTGGTTGTTTATTATAAAATAAGTTGGAAGTAAATTCGTCATGAGTACCTGCTTCAAAGAATAAACGGTATGAATTCTGACAAACCGAAACTTTCAATCCTGCAAAAACACGGCCATCACATTGCTCTTCCTCGATATTTTCAATAAACGATTTTGAAAATGGCATGTTGATTTTAGAGGCAGGGACTCCCTCTGTTGGGTGAGACATGATATAACTGGTAACATAATAATTATATTTGTCTTCAGCATTTTCATGTTCGTTAATAGATAAATCATCGAGGTTGACAAATTGAATATTAACAGATCTGTTACTTTCTTTAAAAACAATCTTAAACATATTCTCATCAATTGTCATTAATGACCTCACTTGCATCCGATATAGAATTTGATCTTTCGCAGTTGAGGTAGGATTGCCCCTGTCCATTTCAAATAAAACCATCATTTCTGATGTTTTAGAATCGGTTATCATAGTATGCATGTGTTTAACCATAGCTTGAACAACTTTATCAATAGTATAAATTCTATACGCTTTGTTTCTGTAGCCCTGACGTAAAGTTTCTTCAAACCATTGATGTTCAAGCTCACCTTCAATTAACTTTTCAGATAAAGCCAACACTTGTAAATAACAATCTTTGGAGCCAGTTATTTCAATACTCATATCCTCAAGCTGATGAGAGAGTAAGTTTAAATCTTTGGCAAACTGTGGATACTTACGTTTTCTAATTTCATGGCCAACTTCTTCATTCATACCTTTAATTTCTTCCAATCTTTCATACAACGTCCTTAAATGACGGAAAAATACATATATGGTAGTATTACAGAACAAGTTATATTTGTCACGTTTCTCGTCATTCTTATTCAGACCATTACTTGTTGACATTTTAGAAGTAGTAGTTTTAATCCATAACTCACTTGACTTTTCAATTTCCTCAGATAACTCGTGTTCATCTGAATCAATTGATTGATAGGTTGGTGATTCAGCACGATCATCCTTCTTCGATTTTGATTGTTTTTTCAAAACATCACGTAATAAATCACTTTCACGATGACGCTTCCTTGATGTTTGAGGAGAGTCAACATATGCATCAGAAGAGTCAACGGTCGAAGCTACCTCATGGTTATTTTCATCCGTTTTACCTTGTTTATTTCTAGCTTCTAGACCCTTTTCAATTTGTTCAGTCGGTATACTGAAGAATAAAGAAATAAAAAACTGGAAGAATTGACCTAATTTCTCTCTATCATTTGCTGAATAATTTGAAGAGCGATTAATAAAAACATCAGCTAACCTTAAAATATCCATTAAAATATCAATATCTTTAAACTTATAGTTTAATTGCTCTTGAGGCTTTGGAGTCAATGGGTGTAATCTTTTGTTCTGTTGTTCAACTTTAACTGTACTAATTTCACTAACTAATTGTTTAGCGGTTAACAATTTTTTATCAGCCTGTTTAAAAGTTAAACCTAAATGATCTAAAGATTTATAAAAAACTTTTTGTTCCATTTCTCTCCAAACTTTATTCCATTCCCTTTGAGATCTTTTCCATTCTTCATCCTTCTGCTTCAATCTCTTCAAAACAATTGGAACTGCGATCGCCGGGTTTTCATGCAACGAATCGATAACTTCAAAGCCACGATCTTTATCATAAATTTTTCTGATAACCTTTTTGTAAATAGTTTGTGAAGTGTGACCCAAACCTGATGGCAATTTAAAATTCGCTTTTTGTTCCGGTGTCATATTAGCGATTCTATTAGCAATGGTTTCTAAGGTTTGAATGGTTCTTAAATTGGACTCCATATAGTAATCAAATTCTAATCTTTCTTCTTCAATCTTAAAAAGAATTTCTTCATATTGGTTCTTACGATGGGCAATAAAGCCAGAATCCTCAGATGCCCAAGTTGGATGTCCAACCCATTCATCATTTAAAACTTCCCAACACATTTCATCTCTACCTGAACATGGCATATACGTTTCAGCTTTTGGTAGCTGTCTGTACGATGGACCATATGCTTTACATAATGATAATTCTAATTGATGTTTTTTGAAAGTAACATTCTCAATATTTTGTGGTTTATTTTCGTAACCAACAAACATTTTGAACCAATTCATTAAGTCTGAATGAGTATCTCCAATAAAACCTTCAACTCTTTCTACTAATGTTTCTTTATCAATGATGTCTTGCGAATATAAACTCAAAATTTTTAAGAATTCATTATAAGTTTGTTTATTGCCAATCGCTTTTTTAACTTTATCGAAGAAACTTATCTCCTCCAGTAATGACGAACTTTTCACTGAAGCTGATGGAGGAATTGGTTCAGGGATACCCGGTACTAAAGTTGGATTAGTAACAGTCGCAACTCCATTCTTGACACCGACAACAGCATTGGCTTTACCGGTTTTAGTTGGCTGAACTCCAGTACGCAAACTCGAATATTGACTCTCTTGATTATAATTGTTTTCATATGGATAACCTTCTGAAATTGATTTTTTCTTCTTTGGTGCGTTCAAATCGTTGTTTACTATGGCTGTAGCTTCAGGGTTACCTGGAACACCCGTTATTTGGTAACCTGTAGGTTGTCCAAATTGTTGAGTACCGTTTGGACTTAAACCAGCAGTGCCTGTAGGTGGTTGGAAATTGCCAACAGGTGGTAATTGAGAAACACCATTTGCTGAGCTATAATATGCACTTTCTTGAACTTGCTGTTGCTGTTGTAAATAACCTTGGTTATTAGTGTCAGGCAAGAACTGCTTGAAGTCATCTAACAAATCTGGAGAATTGGCAAATAACACAGTCACTTGTTCATAAACTTCTCCAATTGGCTTTTGTTCACGTTGATAAGTTTGCAAAATTTCTAAAAACTGTTTGTAAATGTCAGGCTGATTAGCAAATCGGGTTTTAATTTTATTAACGTAGGAAATAGCATGATTAAATTCAATTTGACCACCACCCTGTGGCTGTTGTTGGGGTTGTTGCGGATGTTCTTGTTGTGGATGATATTGAGTTGATTGGGTAATTTGCTGATGCTGAGCTTGAGGTGTTTGTTGTCCATGACCTGCCTGTTCTTGAGGACCTGATCCACTTCCCCAACGTTGGCTATATATTGTATTCATATTAGGTCTGGTGGTAGTTCCAGTAGGAGTTGTCACCCTGATTGGATTTGGGTCAGATGGATCTAAAGAACATTCAATTCTATAGCCAGGAGGTAAGAAAGTATTAAACCCCTGAATTAAATTTGGATGACCTCTAAACAAAGTAGATACTCTATCAATAACACCTGGCGTATCAATACTATTTTATGTTAGTTAAAACTGCCTTCACAAAATTTTGCGGTAGGATAGAGTTACCGTTATCCGGTGTGAACATTACCGGAGTACCCAAAACCACAGAAAAAAAAAACATACCTTTGAGATTTAAAGTCTTTCATAATGTCTAAGAAATTATTATACACATCAGCTTGGTTATAAAACTGAATTTTGACTTGATCTAAATATGACAAAGCATCTTTAACATTTAATGGTCTGTAGACATTGGTTGTGGCAGAACGATTTGGAATACCTTGACCGATCAGTTGAGATCCTGTATTTACCAGTTGTTCGGTACCAGCTGTTATTGTTGATGGCGGTGGTAATTGTGTAGTCGGGTTAGTTATTGCCACATTCGATGGCCTTCTTATATCTTGAGACTGCCTTGACTGGTCAGTTTGTGCCTATAGAGGGTATGTTAGTAAATTTGAATTCTAAAAAGTTGTTTCCATATGAACTTGCAACAGTTTTCCTTCTCTCACAAAATGCAGCCAATAGAAAACTAAGATATAGTCCAACTGTTACGCAATCTTGTATAACACTCTACATACCTGATTGACTTGGATTGATTCACTTCCTGGGTTAATCGACGGAATGCTGAATCCATGGCCCGGTTGTGGATGTCCTACACCGCTTCCTAGACTTGGAAGACTGGGCAAAGGGTAGAATGATTGTCCACCTACAGTCATGAAGTTAGTATACACACATCTTGATTAAACAGGGCCATTCTAGCACCTGAAGCATAGATATATCAAATACATACCTGTTTCCAATGTAGCGGGTGGCGGTAAAACTGGGGGGTGTTGACGACTACAATATCCGTTAGTATATGAACTCGGCCTATCGCCCTATAACCGGCAAACTCTCCAAATCAATAACTTACTTAAACTGCTGCCCTAAAGGACGCTGTTGGTTACCCCAAGGGTCCTGTTGATTCGTCATCGTTAACTTATTATACTTCAAGCCGTTTTAAATGATTGATAGAACTTTCAACTATAATAACTTAGAAAGGAAATTGAATCGAACTTGAATCAAATTTTGAAACTTCCTTGAAAAATTTTTTGAATCAAAACTATTTAATACCTTGGCCAATAAATAACCTTCGAATTGAAATAGAAACTATAATAGAGGTAAATAGTCTAGCTAGGATAAATTATTGTTCACTATTTGATGAGAGCCTAGGTTGAAGTAGGTAGCATCACAACAACATTCGAGTGGGTATATAGCTATCCGGGTAACTGATTATGGTTATGAACGTCAAAGCTCTTCATGCATGTGTTTGGCCGCTCAAAGTTGAAACAACTTGAAGCAGGAAAACAATCCGTTACCCGCAATAAGAATTATATCACTTGATTTATCACGTGTAACAGATTTACAAATTTTACGACACAAAACTAGTATGGCGAGAAGGCAGCATTTAGTTTCCGTGAGTAGACTAATGCTTTATTTTAATTTTAATTATATATCACAATAATCTATTATAGCAGTATATTATAGTATTCTATTACGATGAACGCACCAGATAGATTTGAGTTATTCATTTTGCCAGAAGGGGTTGATAAGTAAGTATTCTTAGAACATTTTACTTGATTGATTGATTCAGAATTGCTAACTGTTTATTTCAGAATCAAGATAACGCCAGATACAAAAGTTCCAAATGCAGCATTAATTAAAATTGAAAGAGAGGATCATACATTAGCTAATTTGTTAAGAGCTCAATTATTGAAGGATGAAAAAGTCATATTTGCTGCTTATAAAGTTGAACATCCCTTATTCGCTAACTTTATTTTAAGAATTCAAACAGAAGACGATTATTCACCGAGGGAGGCGTTAAGAAATGCATGTTCTGGTTTAATCAGTGAATTGGATGTTATTAAAACTAGGTTTAAGGATGAATGGGCACTTAAATCTTTGTTGAATAACAATGAAGAAGACTTTTAATGTTTCTTGGCGGCTACATAGAACAAAAGAAATCATTGAATAAGACAAATTATAAGGCTGATTTGGATATCCCTTAATGTATATTAGCATCAACATTATTGTGTTTTTACTTCGTTGTAATTATTTATTTCTATTTTTCCATCAGTTAGAATTTACGGATAATGAGTTTAATTTATATTCTTTATAGTATATATCATTATATAAAAGATTTGCAATACTAACAAATCATTAAAATCATTAGAATAATACGTTAATGAAACTTTGAACTGAACTGAAGGAATATTTTCCGGAAAAAAGACAATGAACCAATGCAGTAGTAGATAGTGTAAAGGATATGAAGACGATGCAATAAAATAAACACAATTAATAATGAAAAAAAATTGAAGAATATAAAGATTAAACTGAAAAGGAAAATAAAGAAGTATATGGTACAATATTAGTAATAATTAAATTAATGCTTGAATTTAATTTTCTTTGAATGCTTTTCTTTTAATTGCATCCCTAATAGTTGTAATTTTTTGTAAGCAATCAGGGACATCAGTAGATGGGAAGTTACCTTGTTTTAAAATTAATATTAAAGGATGAGTTTGAGTAATACGGTTTGGTGAAATGTGTGTTACAGCTAAACCAGATTTTGAAATACAGATTTTATGATGATCCTTAAAATTGAACTGAAAATTACCATTAGTCATTTCAAACATAATGTACTCTGCAGTTCTAGTATAGCGTCTTAAAAATACGGTTTCTTTTCTCTCCTCATTTTCACTAACTTTTGATAAGTTACTATTCATATATTTTGCAAAGAAGTCAACAATTTCCAATTGTCGTTTAGTCTGAGTAGGCGGATGACTAATTGAATTTTCAATACAAGTCCAGCCTTCATTTTCATGATAAATTAATTCTAGGAATCTATCAGAGTTATGTAGCTTCAATATTGTGTTTTCATCATTGAACAATACACCAATATCATCATTGTTTAATTGATATGAAAAACCATATTTATTTGAATAATCGACCCATTTAGAAATTAAGGTTGGGTTTTCACATCTTGGTAATTCTAGAGCATCTATGGTTTCATGTTTTGAATACTCTAATCTTCTCATATTTTGATAAGTTTCGAAACAAATTTGGTTGAGGCGTTTGATGGTAGTTGCATAATTACTATTAAAATTGACCCTTCTTGGTCTACCCAATTGTGATGGATCAACCTCCTGATATTTGTTTCTAGTATCATTTGGTGACAATGATTGCGGTAACATAGTTTTTGGTTGCTCTGAGTGTAAGTCAGACCTTAAAATTTCAACTGGATTCTTACTCTTTGGAGTATATATACCAGCATTAGCCTTGGTATTGGTGAAGTTTATTGCTGACTGAGCTTTTGAAATGTCATTAAGGCCATCTGGTGTACCACTCAAACTTATTTCGTGAGTCTTATCTGGGAATGGGCCCTTAAACCATTCGTAACTCAAAATTTCATTAATGCCTGGTCTATTTAATGGATTTAAACTTAATAAATCCGTAATCAAAATTTTCGCTTCTTCAGAAATTGTTTTATCAGGTGGGAATGAATATTCTGTCTTTTTAATTCTTTCGTAAATGACTTGAACATCTTTAGCTTGAAAAGGAGGCTTACCAATTAATAAAGCGTACATCATAATACCGATCGCCCAGATATCAACTTCAAAGCTGTGACCTATATTCTTACCACCTAAAACTTCAGGAGCGATATAATTTGGAGTACCACAAATTGTATACTTTCTAGAATCGGTTGATGGCAAAACTGAAGCCAAACCAAAATCACCAATTTTCAAATTCATGTCAGGGTCAAAGAAAATATTGCCTAGCTTCAAATCTCTGTGGATAACTCTTCTTGAATGCAAATATTTGATTGCACCAACAATTTGGACCATAAAAAATCTAACTTCTGGTTCGGAAACTCTTTTTCTAGTTTTCAACAATTCCATTAAGGATTGATTTGGGCAAATTTCTAACAAAATATAAACATTAACATCATCTTCAAAACAATCAACAAAGTTCACGATGTTTGCATGTTTCAACGATTTATGAATTTTGATCTCCGATAATAATTTAGTTTTGGTCTTTTCATTCTTAATGGAAGCCTTGGCAACAGTCTTAGCAGCATATATTTGGCCAGATGCATCTTTCATTTGGAAACAACGAGCAAAACCACCTTCGCCCAAAAAATTACCACGGCGGTAATCTCTACCATTTCTGGTACGAACAATAGATGGTGGTGTCTTACATAAAGCTGATAACTTCTCCTTCTTTTTCTTTTGTTTTGGATCGGCTTGGTTTTCTTTGGAACGTCTGACCGGCTTTATAGGAGTTATGTTATTAGCTCTTGAATTAAGTTGACCATTATTCAATGGTTGCAATGGCTGCGTACGAATACTTGACATCTGTGGTGTATGTAGAGTAATCTGTTATTCTTAATGTCAAATGAACGGGATTAAACAGGAGAAACTATCAAACTAGTTTTAATTGCACTGACAATGTTAAATTTTTTGTGTAGTTGAAAGAATTTTGTTTGAATCTTTTTTCAATTTATTTCCTCGTCGGTTAAATCTGTAGAGCTATTATTAACCAAACTGTACTAATAACTAATTAATTTAGAGACACCGACTTAATTTTAGTTAAATAAAAATTATTAGAAGGAGGAAGAAGGGGCTAAAACGAATGTGAATGGGATAAGGTATATTATATAAAAGACGTTTGTGTATTGAATATTTTCAATATTCTTGTTTTAATGTATTTATGTTTTTCCCAAATCGGTCTCATCAGAATATATTTACAAACAAAACGAATTAAGAAATTTTTGGTAACGTCTCTCTAAAATAAAATGTTTACAAATGCAATCTGATTGATCACGTGAACTCCCCACTTTGTATACAATTCTTCCTAAAAGAGAGAAATATACAATATCAAGTCATGTAACTATATGTCGATTCGAATGATAATGACTAAATTTGCTGTTTCATTGACTTTGTGTTTGGGAGAAGAATAAATATTATGATTTCATTGGCGGCAAAAAGAAAAATTATACTCTACAAGAACTAAATAACAGATCCCAATTTCGTATTTGATGTAATAATAATTTTCATTTACGACTACATACTTGGGCATTTAATATTCGTGATAGCTATTATGATTTTCGAAGGTCATTTTCTTGAGTCTTAGTTCACATCAATTAAACTCTCATTATATTTTTGAAGATCTCGTCTACTTGACTTCTCGAAAATCGGAAAATTTTTAATAAACCTGTGAAAAATGCATTTCTTTACAGTGAGCAAAAAAAAATTACGGTAGCATACAGATATATAATTCTTATAGAACTTATGTACTGAAACAAGGCAACGCTCATTCTTCTGTCTTCAAGAATTTCAGTATTTTCATTACATCTAAGTTATACATTGTCTATACGAATGTGCCTAACCTCAAAATATTGCTCTCCATAATATTAAAAGCTTCTCCATTATGTATGTCGCAAAATTAGCCTTCTATATCCTTCGTCAGCCCATCGGTAAGAACAAAAAAAGGGAGTAGAAAAATGAAACTCTGTTATCATATTCCTGGTTATTTTATCGCTTTGTGGATAGGAGTTGGACCCAATTTGTTCTAATTTGTTTATCTTACTGTTTCGCATTGAATCCCTCTGATTAAGAATTCCGGTCAGAGAGGTGTATTTCCTATTACTAGGACTCCAGAGTTACTAGAAACACCGACAACGTCTCACAGTGTTTCAGAGGAAAGTAGAGATGTATACTAATATTACGTAAGCAATTGACAATGAGGAGTGTATAATGTGTATGTGAAGTATTTTCGTCCTGGAAGTAATTTTTGTGCATTTTTAGGCAAACCGATAGTGCTCTATGTGTATATCGTACCCGGTGTTTAAGTGAGGTAGTGTCTGGTTCAAAACACGACACGTTAGCCATTCTTTTTCTCTTATGACAGAGTAGGGCCTCTAGGTGAACTTGTATATAACAAAAAATTCTTTTACAACCTAAAGAAGTGTTTATATTTCTTTCATTTTATTTTAGAATCCTATAAGTTCTTATTTTATATTTTTTATTTGAATCTATCGACTTTCGAGTAAGTTATGAGCTCATCAGAAGATGAAGTTGTTCTCTCTAGGAGAACAAAAAAGACCACATCTTATAAGGAAGAATCAGATTTTGAAGAAGATATACCTTTGGCGCAAATAAGCTCGCAGCAAACTAATGAAACGACGGTTGAAATTGTGAATGAAACCGGTTCTAAGAAAAGGAAATCAAGTAATAAATTGAATGGCAATGCTAATAAAAAGTCCAAAAAAAGTAGCGCTGTAAAAAGTGATGATGAAAAACCATTAGCAGCAGTTCCCGCGAATAATAAGAAAATTAGGAAAGAGAAGAAGGAGATTAAAATTAAAAAGGAATCAAAGTCGCCTAGAAAGAGAGTTAAGAAAGAGGAAAAAGGTGAAGAGATAAAAGGATCCGTTCAGAAGTCGAGTAATAAGGATGAGCATGTCGCTGCTACAGCAGAAGCTAATAAAATAAAGAAAGATAGCTCTTCGACTTCGGATGAAAAGGAGACTACACCACGCGAGCAGGACGAGGATGAAGGTTATAAATGGTGGGAAGCGGATGATCTTGATGGTGAACAGAAGTGGGAAACCTTGGAACATAATGGGGTGCTTTTCCCACCAGAATATGAGCCGTTGCCATCCCATGTTAAATTATATTATGATGGTAAGCCGGTCGATTTACCTAAAGAGGCTGAAGAAGTGGCTGGTTTCTTTGGTGCGATGCTTGAAACAGATCATGCTAAAAGTCTGGTGTTTCAAAAGAATTTTTTTGAAGACTTTTTGACCGTTTTGAAGGAAGTTGGTGGTTGTAATGTTAACATTAATGATTTTAATAAACTAGATTTCTCAAAAATTTATGCATATTTTGAAGAAAAGAGAGAGGAAAAGAAAGCATTATCGAGAGACGAAAAGAAAACACTTAAAGCTGAAAAGGAAAAGCTCGAAGAACCATACAAGACATGTTTGTTAAATGGTCGCAAAGAACAAGTAGGTAACTTTAGAATTGAACCTCCAGGATTATTTAGAGGTAGAGGTGCTCATCCAAAAACAGGTAAATTAAAAAAAAGAGTTTTTCCAGAAGATATCACATTAAATTTAAGTAAAGGTGCAAAGATCCCTGATCCACCACCAGAACATAAATGGGGTGACATAAAACATGATAACACTGTTACTTGGTTAGCAATGTGGAAAGAAAATATTGCTGATTCATTTAAATATGTTAGATTTGCTGCTAATTCATCAATTAAAGGGTTATCGGATTATAAAAAGTTTGAAACTGCAAGAAAGTTAAAATTCCATATTGCTGAAATCAGAAAAGATTATAACAAAATGTTAAAAGATGATTTAATGCAAAATAGGCAAATGGCTACTGCAACTTATCTTATAGATATATTCGCATTGAGAGCAGGTGGTGAAAAAGGTGATGACGAAGCAGATACTGTTGGGTGTTGTTCATTAAGGTATGAGCATGTTTCTTTAAAACCTCCAAATAAAGTTATATTTGATTTTTTGGGTAAAGATTCGATCAGATTTTATCAGGAGGTTGAAGTTGACAAACAAGTATTTAAGAACTTAAGAATTTTTAAGAAAGCTCCAAAACAACCAGGTGATGATTTGTTCGATAGAATATCTCCACCAGTATTAAACAAGCATTTACAAAATTATATGAAAGGTTTGACTGCCAAAGTTTTTCGTACCTATAATGCTTCAAAAACAATGCAAGACCAGTTAGATTTAATTTCCAATGAAGGTACAGTTGCAGAAAAAGTTGTTAAATTTAATGCTGCTAATAGAACAGTTGCAATATTATGTAACCACCAGCGTACAGTTAGTAAAACCCATAGTAATAGTGTTCAAAAAATTAATGATAAGTTAAAAGAATTAATGTGGCAAAAGATTAGGATGAAAAGGATGATATTAGAATTAGAGCCAAAATTGAGGGATCAAGATCCAAAGTATTTCGAAGAAATAGATGACTTAGCGAAAGAAGATGAACAGCATATTCATCATACAATAATTAATAGGCAAAGAGAGCAAGCATTTAAAAAATTACAAAGAGATAATGAAAAATTAAAACTTGAAAATAAACCATTATTGACTGAGGAGTCCATCAAAGAAAAATTGGATAGTATAGAAGAGTTAAGAAAAGAATATGCGAAAGAATTAAAGACTGGTAAACCATTAATTAAAAAATCAGTAACTGTTGATAAATTAAAACAACAAATTACAACAATTGAAAATAGAATCGTGAACACTACATTCCAATTAAAGGATAAAGAGGATAATTCAGAAGTGTCATTGGGAACTTCAAAAATGAACTATATTGATCCAAGGTTGACAATCATGTTTTCTAAACGGTTCAGTGTGCCTATTGAGAAGTTATTTACTAAAACATTGAGAGATAAATTCAAATGGGCAATTGAATCTGCTGATGAAAATTGGAGATTTTAAGATCAGATTCAAACAAATCAAAGTAAATAGTATATTTAGTAAATAAATAATGTAAAAAACTGTTTAGTTAATAGATAACAGACTTATTTAATGAATAGTAACGCGATGCCTAAATTAATATCTAGATAAAAGACGCGTATATTCTACAGATCGAATACAAACAACGCGACTCACGCAGAATATATGTTTATTCCTTACATTAGAGTACACGATTAATCCTATTGTAAAGATGTATCGATTTTGCAAGAAAGACTAAATCTGGCATACAGCCATAAAATAACAATAAGATTTACATACTCTAAAGTGCATAATTAATTAAAGATTTGAAATTTTCTTTCGGTGCTATTAGGTTCACCTTATTTATATCTAGTTGAATGGCCTCTTTTGAATTAATCAATATGCCCTTTTTCCTTCATTAAAAAGACATTGTTAGATTGATATCAACAGATATCTTAGAATTACCACTTAATTAAATGAGACTACCTATACTATTTGTATCATTAATATCCTTAAGTTTTGCGATTGACGTCACTTTAACAACAAACTTACCAACACCAATAAATACATCCTATAAGCGCCATGTTCATCATCAACATAACAAACAAAGTGAAGTTCTCCCGTCTATTACATCGACCATAACCTCGACTGAAACCACACTAACCTTGGCTAAAAGGGCCACAACAACAAGGTCGTCATCAGACGCATTACCAACATTATCAGTTACCACCACTTCGTATTCATATAGTATTGAAGTGCCAACCACAAGTAACCCGTATATCTTCAAGTCAAATTTACCAGATGGGTTGATATTTATTATAGTTGGGTCGATAATTGCGTTTGTGCTAAGTATGTTCTTAATTTTTAGAGTAGTCACATACATTATCTCAAACTTAAAGGCGAAAACCGAGAAGGAGGTTTATTTTCATAACTATAATTCTACATTCAATAGCCTTGGTAGCTCAATTAATGGATTCAGCAGCTCCAACTCATCCATGTTTGAAAAGACTTCTCTTGCTTCCACCTCAAGTTTACATTTATTATCAAAGTATAATTCAACCATGTTTCAACAACATGCTGATGACTCAACCAACATTAGTTCTCAACCAGGAAGATCGTACAGAGACAATGTTGCCGGTTCTCGTGGTTCAATGTACATCAGCCCCGTATTAGAAATCATGAACTATAATAAAAACTCCTCATCACAGTTAGACTTACCACTATATCATAAGAATTTAAATGGAAGCGCTTTATCATTAACTAATACATTTTTAAATAGTTCTTCAGTTGATAGCTATCACGGTTATAAAGAAAGACAGTTAAGCGAGCATCATGATAGCGATGAGGACTCCTCTAAAAGAATGAAAAGACCACCAAGTCAATTTTTGGACGATTTAATCAATGAAATAGACATACAATAGCTTATACTAGCTCTATATTTTGTATTGTACTTCTTTTTTGTATTATATATGTGTTTTGTATTATATTTAATAGACTTCTATCTACCCCACATCGAACGCATGATACCGAACCCAGGGAATTAGTGAGAAATGACTTCAAGTTCAGCCATCCCTTGTGCCGATAAATCAAGATTTCACAATATAAAATACGTCTTCCTTATCTCATCTACTTCCTAGCAGTTTCTAATTCATATAAGCGATCAATTATCGGGTTAGTTATGTTCAGATTATTAAACAAATCTTTTGCTAAACAATTGATTGCTAAACCAGCAATCGCCTCACAATTATTCATAAGATCAATACAATCATCATCAGCCATTTTAGCGAAGAATGATACTTCGACTATAGATTCATACAAATTACCATCACAGACTTCAATTAATGAATGGGAATTTAAGTATGACTTTATTCCCAAAATGTCAGAGCCAAAGATCCCACCTGTGACCCCAGAAGCAGTTAAGCAGGATATTGCACAGGACAAGAAAGCGGATGTCGAGAAAGAACTCTTTAATAAAGAATTGGCTTCATCAGTTAAGGTTGAAGCGAATTCTGCTAATGTTGTACATGGTGGTGAGTCCGTTAGGGATGAGCCTGAATATTTGCAAGACAGAGGCTCTAGGCCAATTGATGTTTCGAGTAAATTGGCACAGGGTTCACATAAGGTCAAGAAACCAGCCAACAGAGATAAGTACATTCAGACTTCGATTAATCCAAATATTAATCAAAGTGACGTTATTAACTTGGGTGAAAATGAAGTTGATCATAAGGCTTCCCCAGTTGACAAACAGACACCTATTGTTGAGGATTTTGAACATGAGAATCTTAACACATCTAGCCAATCTCAAGATGGAAAGTCTGAACTGAAAGCAGAATCAAGTACTGGAATTGGCTTGCCACTAGCCTTAATTGGTTTAGGTAGTGCTGGATATTATTTTTATACCTCTTCAAAGACACAGAAGAAATAGAGTTTTAGGTCGCTGTGATCCTATATCGATTATTATATACTTTTTTATCAGCTTAATACGTACAACCGAATAAATTATACAAAACATCTTTATTTAAATCAATATATATTTACAAGTGTATAATTCTAGTTCAGCTAAATATTGTATTTTGTTTATCAGAGAATGTTGAATTTCTTCATAAGCCTACTTAATATTGACGAGCAGCTTCTTGACAAGCTTTTAATTGTTGTAAATAGTAATCACAGATTTGCATATTACCGCTGTTGTCATCTAAACATCTGGTGAAATTTTTGGCATCAGCATCACAATGTCTAGCTTGTTCTTGGTAAGTTTGTTGTTGTTGAGCAGGAACAATTTGTTGTTGTTGAGGCTCAGCTGGTGCTGCTGAAGATGATCCTCCAAACATGGAAGTTATACCAGCACCAATAGTATGACCAACAGCTGAACCAACAGCAACACCAGCTGCTGTTGAAGCCATTTGAGAAAACATTCCTGGTCCTTGTTGAGTAGTTTGGACTGGGTGGGATGCTGGTGTTGGATGAGCGGAAGGATAGTGAGGGGTGGCAGCAGCGGTTGAGGCTGGTCTTGTTTGAGTTCTTTGAACCGGAGCTGATCTTCTTTGTCTAGGCATTTCTATATTGTTTCAAGTATATTCTTGTAGATAAAAAAAGTGTTAACGATTAGCTTTAATATGCTATACTTCAATATATATATAAAGAAGCAGTGGCGAACGTGCTAGAAGGATATTTTAATTCCGGCTGCACTCTCGGAATAGGCTAAAATTTTTACTGGTACAATTAAAGAGAATCGCCTCGGATTTGAGGAGAAGGCGGGAGAAGTCATCTACAGTCCATTTCACTTATAAAAATGAACAAGGTTCTAGAGAACCGTTGACGATGTCGTGCGGGTGCACATTCCTGTGACAAATATTTCTAATTTTATCATTAGATCAAATTATTTGCACAAGCACGCACTTGCTATCTTCTCCATGTTATATGCACGCCAATATCAATATGGTACTATTGGCGCCTATATCTGTCTTATAACCACTTAGAAGTTTGTATAACTTGTTATGATATTAGATTTATAGCCAACAATAAGATAATTAACATTTAAACAATTTTTGAATAAGGTTGATGCTAAGTAGAAGGGTGATATATACTCCCAGATACATCCCGAGTAATCAATGTATTCATAGAAGTCAGCATGTTCTCAAGAATCAGTTATTTGGGAACAATGATGTCACTACCGGCAAACCACAGAGTTTTTTAAGGTTTAATTCAACCAATACAACATATTATCAGGTATTAGAATTACCGAGTAATGCAACAATTAAAGAGATTAAGGTTCAATTTAAGAAGCTAAGTAAGAAGTACCATCCTGATCTAAACTCACATTTATCGGCAGAAGAGAAAGAGTTGAATAATTCGAAATTTGTCACAATGGTTGGCGCATACGACGCTTTGAAAGATCCTAAAAAGAAAAAGCAATACGATTTGAGTTTGAAGGATCAAGGAATTTACCCAACGTCGTCAAGCAGGAAGAACAATGAATGGCACAACAAGTATTATGGAGAAGCAAAATACTATTCCAAATCAGGCTCGCACTACTCAGCATCAGGACTTAATAGTAAAAGACATAGGGTTCACAATTTCGCTGATCATGAAAATAAATCCGCCTTTGATGGACATCATATTAATTATGGAGATAGATTTGATGTTCCTCATTTTAACTATAATGAGCATTTGTTGAAACATTTAAAATTTGAACAAAGGATCATAAACAAAAAATTGACAGAAGAGGAAAGGAGAAAGATTTTAATGCAATTAAGTAAGAATGGCGATATCTCAAGCATTTCAGAAGAACTAATAACAAAACATTTAATGAGACAAGTGCATCATAGCTATAATAGACAGGACTATAGCAATAGCTCAAGTTCATTTAACACAAGAAGCTCAAGTACAAGCTCTAATACAAATTCTAAAAAACCTTACATGTACCAAGGTCCTCGCGATGATAACGAATCAGGATTATTTAAAACATTTATGCTCTTAGGTGGTGCTGGCGGATCGTTCTATCTTTTATATAAGGTATTTTTTCACTAGCTGCCCAAAATATATTCAATGAACAAATAGTATATATTATGTATTCTAATGTATTTATTATATGTAAAAAAACAATATACGGAGAAAATTAACGAAGTAATATAATAAAAACAATACACTATCAAAAGTACAAATAAAATAAAAATGATATAAATAAAATATATTTTGAAAATGGGATTGAAGATAATACTAATTATGTGTTAAAAATCCTTTTCCAAATATTTTTTTTTCTTGTATCTTAAAAAAATTAATAATCCTTTTATAATTGTCAACTCAATGAATTAAACAAATGCAATATATGATTTCGAAGCATCCTTGACGTCTTCTTTTCTAATTTACTTATTTCTCTTCCCATTTAACTTAACGATCAACTTCACCAAAGACTAAATCCATGGTACCAATAATAGCAACCGCATCAGCTAATAAGTTACCTCTTGAAATATGATCAAAAGCACCTAAATGAGCAAAACCTGGAGCTCTAATCTTACATCTATATGGTCTTTCTGAACCATCAGAAACAAGATAAACAGCCATTTCACCCTTTGGAGCTTCGATGGCAGTGTAAGTTTCACCTTGAGGAACAGAATAACCCTTGGTAAATAATAAGAAGTGATGGATTAATGCTTCCATATCCTCTTTCATAGCAGCTCTTGGAGGTGGAGAGATCTTGTAATCTTCAACCTTGACTGGACCTTCTGGCATATCGTTAATACATTGCTCAATAATTCTTAAAGATTGTCTAAATTCAGCCATTCTGATCAAATAACGGTCATAACAGTCACCATTCATACCAACAGCAACATCGAAGTCGACTAAATCGTAAGCATCATAAGGTTGAGATTTTCTAATGTCAAATGGAATACCAGAACCTCTTAACATAACACCCGACAAAGAATAGTTTAATGCATCTTCCGCGGTAACAACACCAACATCTTTGGTTCTTGCCTGCCAAATACGGTTATCAGTAACTAATTCTTCAGTTTCATCAATTCTATCACCAAATTGGGTTGCCCACATATAGATATCGTCTAATAAACCAACTGGCAAATCTTGAGCAACACCACCTGGTCTAACGTAAGCACTATGCAAACGAGCTCCAGAAACTCTTTCGTAGAATTCCATCAATTTTTCTCTTTCTTCGAATCCCCATAAGAAAGGTGTCAAACCACCAACATCCATAATATGTGATAATACCGACATACAATGATTCAAAACCCTGGTAATTTCACCAAACAAAGTTCTGATATATTTGGCCCTCAAAGGAACTTCAACATTTAATAACTTCTCGACTGCTAAAGCGAAAACTAATTCATTTGTCATCATAGAAACATAGTCCAATCTATCGAAGTATGGTAAGGCTTGCATGTAAGTCTTTGATTCAATCAACTTCTCTGTACCTCTGTGCAATAAACCGACATGAGGATCTGCCCTAACGATCTCTTCTCCGTGTAATTCCAAAATTAATCTTAAAACCCCATGCGCTGCCGGATGCTGTGGCCCAAAATTGATAGTAAAATGTCTGATCTTAGTGTTTTGTTTCTCAACGTGCTTTGGATCGTCGTCCCTACCCCAAGTCATATCAACCTCATCTAACACCTCTGTGAATGTAGTCTTTCCAAATGCACCTGCTTCATCTGAGTATCTTTGTGCCGCTTTACCTAAAGCGTTGGTAAAAGGTTTGGCCGTCGCTTCATTGCTGGCGTTCACTCTTGACAAGCTAGAGAATAGTCTTGAATTAAACGCTGTTCCAACTCTAGAAGCTAAACGGAAGGAATTAGATATATTCTTTACTCTCAACATACTGTAGAATATATATATGTGTGTTGGATGGCTGTATAACTTGAATATTTACCGTTCAGAGTTTAAAATGTATGGTAAACTAAATTTTTAGTACCTTCAATTGATTGAATATTAGAAAATGATGATAATTCATTGGATGAAAATATGGTCATGTGACCAGTCAGGCCCCATGTTCTACTTCTATGGTCATGTGAGAGGTCATGTGCTTTGTTGTGCTTTTGTTGTGCTTCTCATCTGGCTGTTGGTGCAACTACTCATGAGCCCTTTTTGTGTTCCCACAGAGTCCAGAATTTGGTTGATTAGGTAATACTACGTGCCGCCATTGGTATTCACTCCAAGTTTACCGTTGACGCGCGTTATTTTGCGCGTGTAATATGGTACAGGTACTGGCTCATATTCATCTCTGTCTCTTTCCCTATTCTCTCACTATTTAGAGCTTGCGTCCAGCTCTTCGTAAGCGCTATAAAAAGTTATATAGCCTGACCAATTTGCTCTTTTTTCTCTCTCTGCGGTCAAGACTCGAGAGGAAGTTCACCTACGTCTTCCAAAATTTTTACATCAGTTTTCTTCTCTGGGAACTTTTGCATTATTCTTTATATGTGAATGATTATTGTTAATCATTATTAATTTTGTTTTAGTTAAATTTGAAAGTTTATTCAATCGTTTTCAGGCATTCTGTGGCTTCATTTTATCATTTTTCAAGCATCAAATAGAAAATAGAGATGAATTTCGCATCAAAAAGAAAAAGAGACGAGCTAGAACCAGACACCAAGAAAACCAAAAACTTTATAAACGAAAAGGAAAGACAAGAATGCGCAGCGTCAAATGAATGGCCGATTTACAACCATCCAGAAGGAGGTACGGTTAAGATTACTCCTTGGGGATCGTTGAGACAATATACTGCAAGTAACGGAGAAACGGTTACCAAGTTTGAGGATATCAATTTTCAGGATTACGCATTCAACAATTGCAAGAGCTTGAACAATATATATGAGTTTTTGCCATCTACACCTCAATCGTTATATCAACAGAACAGTTCATCTTCGTCACCAGAGAGGATCAGGCTAAGTCCTAGTGATGAAGCGGAATATTACGTTATCAATGGGTATCAATATCAGAAAATGACTCCTCCACCATCAAATGATTCTCGACTGGCCAATCGCTCTACTATAAGCCAATTCGAGCAAGAGCATGAGAATTACTTTGGAATGGAGGAACAAGAAGAATTTGAGTGTGACGGCTCCATTGATACAACCAACCAGAATGATGATGAAATGATGATGTAAAGAATAAAAAATGGATTAATACTCTTTTTCCCCAGCTTTTGTATATTAGATTAAAAAATGTATACTATGTTCAATGTGTTTAAATTATACCTATTTGTTTTATCATTAAAATCTATATCTTTCCGAAGTACTCTACTTTAATATATAGATAAAACAACCCAAGAATCTCAAAGCTAATACATGTCATTAAGTAGGATAAGTAAGGCCAATCAATGATGAGATACACTTACTAAACCATTTTGATGAATTAAAAAAGTTCTACAACAATTGTCTAAATGATGAAACTTTTTACCTGATTGGAATTTCTTATCAAATTGATGAACTAAGTTATTTAAATTCGAATAATTAATAAGGATATTGCTTTTATGACATTCTTCTAATTCCTTAATTCGAAGCAGATCTAGATATTCAATATAATTTGATACAGTCACATTTTTTCCTTGCCATTTATCAAAAGAATTTAAATCAGGTATACAATTTGAAATATATTGCTTTTCTAAAGTGGTATAATATTTGTCATATGAGGTTAACTTAAAATTGTTGATTGGAATCATAAATTTGCATGTTTTAGTATTTGATTGGGCTGACAATATTGATGTATTATTCGAGTCTACGGATGCTCTTCTCGCTTCATTATCTGAAAAAATCGATTCATTAATGGATGCTGAGGTTATATTGTTAGCCAGACAATCACATAGATTATTATGTGATGTTTTAGAGCTCTTAGATGAATTAAATGGATCGTTGAAACAAATTTCATTTTCCCTGAACAAGTCATCATCGTAATTAGTTGCGGTATTAACATATGCTGCTGCTGCAGTTGCATTCAATAAAGCATTGTTTCTAATATTACTTCTGCTTGGTATACTCTTGAGCTTTGTCACATGCCTTGAATCCAACGGTAAACTTAAATCTTTACCAATGTTTAACATTCTAAACCAGTGAACCATACCATAAAACGACCAAAACTGAAATAGAATCTGTTTCAACTCAATTCTGACCCGTAAAACATTCTTATACTTAACCAATGTAGAAATACTTTGTTGGTCAGTGAACAGATCTTCTTCATACACTGAAGTTAATTGGCTCAAAGAAGGCGCCTGTCCAACAATGAGATTTAACAAAGTATATGAATTGAGTAATGCACCTTTAAGTTTCAAATTATTGAACTCTTCAATAGATGTCGTTGGTTCGAATAGCAATTTGTTATGTTTCAAAAGCTCATAATAGTTTGTTAACGTTTTGTTTAATGAATTTTTGAACTTCGACTTCTGCCACTGATGTTTAATCTTATCTGAAGCTGACAATTTCAAATTGTCTTTCCAACTGATATCAACGTATGCATCTCCTGCAATTAAATCTAAAGATTCTGACACCTTTTGTTGGCGAGACTTTTCATCGTTATTCGTACTGCGAACTAACTCGTGCAACAGATTTAGTTCATGGTACAATGCAACTATTAAATCCTCTAACTTCCCGTCAATTCCTAAACTATAAATATTAAGTTGAGTAGAATTTAACTCTAATAATACTGGTTTCCATAACCTTTTCCCTTTATTATAATGATACGGAGTTAAAAATTCAGTTTTCATCAAGACTAACCCAAAATATTGTAATGATGGTTTATATGAAGGGATCGGTTCATCCAGTGGAACATAACTTGGAGGTATATCATTTGGCATATTAAAAGCAGCTGCCGATCTATGTTAGTAAGATCATCTCTATTATATTTATAAGAAGTTCATTACTTTATATACTCCTGTTTTTACCGTGAACACATCTTTGCATGAATGACTGTAATCTGAGAGTTTATTTTATAGATAACGTGTCAAATCTAAACTTCTTTAAGTAAAAATATACATACTCTAGAAATAAAGAACATAGACTAAGCAATACTCTTGGACTGTTATAATACATGATATTTGTCAGTTATCCATATACGTATTTATATATATATATATTAATGTGGTGCATCACTACATTTTCAAAAATAGAGATCATGTCCCGGATTTAATAAGCTTCGGTCCGGAAATTTAACTTGCGATACTCACTTCGTTAAATAGCTGCTTACGTTTTTACTATGAGCAAACAAATTTCAAGTATATTCTAAATGCCATTGACATAATTATTATTTTACAATCACTGCTTCCATTATTACAATCTAAAGCTATACTTCAATTTTTTTAACATGCTATAAGTGATGTCGCTTCTGTTGAGTAAAATAGGATGTATTATTAGTTTAGGCGCATTGCTGAGATGATATCTGCATGTTTTGCCGAGATATATTTTTCAGATAACATGGGGCATCATTAGCAATAATATATGAGACTTAAAGCTGAATGAAAACTTTATACAAGGTAAGCAATGTAGTTCAGGAATAATCATATGTTGCTTATTATATACAGAAAGGAAAATTGGCTGTAGCTAAAATGAAATGTGATTTCAGGAATTATCTACTTCCTTCGGCTATAATAGAAGAGGAGAAAGCGAAGACACCACCTAGGAAAATCCAATCACAAATACATGCTGACCTCATTTGCGAGGAGAAAAAAACACACACAGGAAAAAAATATCTCCCGGGGGTGAGTCGAACACCCGATCTCAAGATTCCTTTGAGGAGAACTCATTACAGTCTCGCGCCTTAGCCAGCTTGGCCACCGGGAGGTATTCGTTACTAAAGCCGATGAGAAAGGAGGTCTAAAGATAATTACTTTTGAAACAAATGTTTTATGTTCTTGATAGAAAATAACACCAATGAATCCTAAAGACTATAATGTATCTGTTTTACCTGTTAAAACATTAATAAGGGATATTAGTTACCAAATGTATAAGAGCTAAAATCTCTACTTCTGAATATAGTTAATTAATTATTTATATTGATTGCGAATATTTGGTTGCTAAATCGTTTTTTCAGAAAAAGTGATGTGAAAGATTTTCTTTAACCTATAGCTGTTGTAACTATCACAAGATTTTATAATACAGTATTAGAAGCCTGAATCGGAATAATTTGAGGTTGCAACAAGAAATAAATACTAAGATGGTTGGTGAAATGACAGTGAATAAATCGATCCGTTTTGGCATATTTTTCTGGTCCAAGGATCCAAGGAACCGAATATGAGGTACTCAAAATTAAGTTTAGTAAGACTAGTTTAATATTGATTCTCAAGGAAATAGAATTATACTCTTTGTTATCCTGAAGAAAGAAGGATGATTTATTTTTTACGAGAATTTGCATATAGCATTCTTAAGTTTCTATGAATAAAGAGTATGTTTCTATGTAAAATCATATCACTATACATATTTAATATAGTTCCGTAATAAACAACCAATGATAATAGATTACCCTGACGGGAAATATTTGCACATATGACATTAAGAAATAGTTAATGCT
Source organism: Schwanniomyces occidentalis var. occidentalis (assembly GCA_031081865.1). Taxonomy (NCBI): domain Eukaryota; kingdom Fungi; phylum Ascomycota; class Pichiomycetes; order Serinales; family Debaryomycetaceae; genus Schwanniomyces; species Schwanniomyces occidentalis. The sequence goes on from JARYTB010000017.1 coordinate 46,501, forward strand.
AACTGGCTTCAAAGAATTCTAGTAAAAAACCACTTTGTTCAACACAATCTCCTAGTGATTAGAACGTTATAAAAGGAATATTGGGGAAAAAAGCATTCTTTACTTTCAATAAACAGAGGCTTTTTTGAAGAACCACAAAAATGGTAGTATTCTATTAGGATTTAGCCAAATGAGTTAGATTGTAAATTCTTAGCTAGTGTAAATAAAATAACGATGAATAGCTGTCCATTATGAAACACACTAAAAGGATCTATATTTTCGCTCTTGAATTTAAAAATTCAGTAATATTATCAATTAAATCTTGTTTTTTGTTCGCTGACTTGATTTTTCCTTGGTATCTTTTAACAAAATCTTTCAATTGACTAACTGTGAAATATTTCCATTGATTATTTTTCCAAGCAGTCAAGACCGCATTCTCATCTAGAGGTTCAATTTTTAACTTTTTGTTTAAGGATTCATTAAATTCATTAGTTCTTTTGATTACTTCGTTATTGCCCAACTTATTTAAGGCATAATTAAGGCCCTTAACTAAATTTATACTACTAAGATCATTCACCAACAGATTTCTTAATTCGAATAATTTTAAAGCCGTAATATCGTTTTTTATTAAATTTTTTGAGTTATTTGATAGCTCTATTTGTAATAAATTATATTTAATCATCTTATAAAAATAATTTAGTGACGGATTTGGAAAATCATTTGGACTATATTGATTATAATAAAAGTTTGAAATCAATTGTTTATATTTATCAAGTATGTCTTTAGGAATTTTATGATTTGACAAATATTGATCATCAGTTGATATATGATTTGGTAAGGATCTGATATCATCTAGCCATGGTAATCGAATTAATAAAAATCCTTCTGGAAACTCTTTTTGATGGTTAATGTTTCTAGTTGAATTTTCAATTCTGGTTGGATAAAATGCATATAAGTTTGGTAATGCATTTTTCTTAGTACATCCGAATAATACCCCAAATTTTCTTAATTTAACACAAGATTGATATAAAGAAGAAAAAGTCGTAAACGAATTTCGAAAGCCACCATTAGTCGACGTTGACCTTAACCCGTCATTCATATCTGCGGTTACGAAAATTGGTGGTGATGAAATATAATAAGGTTTAAATTTTGAGATATCTCTAAATCCTAACAACTTTAAATATGGAGGAATCGAAAAAGAAATATCATCATCATCATCATCGTACTCAATATCTTCCTCTCCTTCCTCCTTTTTGATCTCTAAATCATCAGGAGTATGATCAAATGCATAATTTTTTAAAAAATCTTGTTGTTCTAAATTAAGATATAAAATATCTCCACCTGAGAGTTGAAACCCTTTTCTAATATTACTATAATCTCTTCTCTCAGGAATCGATTTTGAAGCATCTTCATCCAATTTAATTTCTTCATTTGTTTCCTGATTGATGATTTTAGTATCTAGGTATACCGTTTTTGGATGGTCACTTTTAGTGTACACATGCTTAAACTTCTTAATTTTTTCATGACTATATAGAGCGTACCCTTTAACTGAACTACCAAGTTTACTTTCTTTACCGTCTCCAAGGATTAAATTGCAGGAAAACAATATTCTTCTAATTTCTTTTAGTCTAAAAATTGCAGACCTGATTTTCTTGGACAATAAAGTATTCTTAAACACAGGTGATTCCTTTGATATGCCATTAAATACTAAACTGTTATAATATCTGCTCCCATTATTTTTTAGATAATTTGTATTTAAGAAAATATCTTGATACAATTTCATATTAAATGTGATTTTTTCAGTTTGATCAGAATCTTTAAATTTATCCAAATAAATTGGACTAATAAAATAGTTAAAGCTTTCAAAATCGTTAATAATCCTCCATAAATTCTCCTTAGTTGAATTCTTTGAAAATGGCTTATCATTATTTGTAAACCAAATCAACTTCTTATTATTGTACTGCTTCTTCTTATTCAATTCATCTAACATCTTATTTAAAATTAGCTGTAGTTGTTCTGAATCTTTGTTTGGCTCATGGATAATCCTTTTTTCAATTGATTTAATCTTATTTATATCGTCGATAATTAAGTCATTTAATATTTTCATATTTGGAACGTTCAAATCATTTAACGAAAATAGTCTTGAAAATCCAGGTATTTTCATTGACTTTGTTAACGGCGTCTTTTCACAATTATAAAAATATATTCCAATACCCGTATTTGGTAAAGTTATAATTAATTCTGACATCAAGTCGTTGATACTTGATAAGATTTCAAATAATTGTGACTTATAATTTAATTCCTTTAAAGGTAACATAATTTCAGGAGATAGTTCAATTAAGAAGGCAATACCTTCATGAATTTCAAATTGTTTATACGACTGATCATCATCCCCTTCATTTTCATTCTGATAGTTCAAATTGGACATCGTTTTTAAGAAAAGAATAACAGGGATAAGTAAATAGCTATTAGTTAAAGAGCGCAAAGATGAAAAATTGTTTTTAAGCGAATAGATACATGATTTAAATCAACATATAGACAAAGAGCTCTTTAGATATTTCAAACAAACTATCATTAGACCAGCATATAACAATGTCAATTCATTTTATTCTAGTACTAAATAGGCAAGGGAAGACAAGATTGGTGAAATGGTTTAATAGTAATTATACGTTGCAAGATAAACAAAGGTTTATACTGGATATCCATCGATTAATAGCGTCAAGAGATTCTAAGCACCAATCTAATTTTGTCGAATACCAACAGAACAAACTAGTTTACAGAAGATACGCTGGGCTATATTTCATCTCGTCAATAGATTTAGTTGACAATGAGTTGAGCCATTTAGAATCGCTACATTTTTTAGTGGAAATTTTAGATACTTATTTTAACAATGTTTGTGAATTAGATTTGGTTTTCAATTTCTATAAATTATATATAATATTAGATGAAATCTATTTAGGTGGGGAGATTCAGGAACTATCAAAACAGAAAATATTAGATAGATTAGCTCATTTAGATAAATTAGATTAGGTCAAATAAATATTTCAATTGGTTCGTTGGTCAACTCATTCGTCCGTCTATCCCTAATCAAGCTCCAAATTAACTTCGAAACGTGATCTATATCTTTGTTATTAACGTCAACTGTTGCTGTACTCTTATCATTCTCGAAGTCTATAACTCTAAGAAAGCATTTTTTCACAATCTTTTGAAATTCTTGCTTTTCATATCTTTCTTCGCCCCATCCTTTCCTGCTGCTTATTTCATCCAAGTCTAAGGTCAAAAATATGGTTAAATCAGGCTTTGGCAACCCCTTATCCGGTGAATATAACCAATTTACATCAGACATCTCTGGAGAATTATGTTCCCCAAAAAATTCCAGCTTTGCCAATGAATATGCCATGCCCGAGTAGATATATCTATCCATGATAACAAATTTGCCATTATTTAAATCTTCAATTATTTGATCAGCCAATTCCCATCTATTAGCCAGAAACAATAGATGCGCTGACTGATCGCTTAAATCGAAATTGCTATCGGTTAAGTAGTTGTCTATGATTTTTCCGATGCTAGTGGTTCTATCTGGAAACTTCACTAATTTGGAATTTGGAATTGCTTCATGTAAGATTGACGCTTGCGTTGATTTACCCGATCTATCTAAACCTTCAATTAAGATAAGTTGACCTCTGTATGAAGTCATTTTCGATGCCTCTTGCTAGAATCGACTCCAGGCAGCATTAATAAATATTGTCTTTACGCGTTTAGGAAATTTTATTATCGTACTCGCTCAATTCATAATTTAGCAACGAAGAACAATACACATATTTATAATACGCTATGTACCAAGCAAAAGTTCTACTAGCTCCAATTCTCGTGTCTATTGCTATCTCTACTCTTACACCGTATAAATGTACAAGGGATAATGACCGAATGAGTCATCGCTTAACTCATCAACCGGAGATACACCCTACCACGTTCGATCTATGAATCCATTCAGTACAAATATAACTACATCCGTCAACACTGAAGGTTTGATGGATTATTTATAGTTCAACGGCTATCAAGTTAATTATAAGGAAAAATAAGAAACGACGCCATTGAGATGGATCAATGAAGAAAAAGCAGCAAAATTTAAAACTCCAATAAAAATTTTCCCTATATAGAAGAAGATGGTCGTGAGCCTGGACAATGTCGCAATAGTACAACCAATGTCGTCTAGAGAGTAGCCCTCAATTTCTCGTTGTTCAACCGAAGTTTCCGTACAGAATTTCGTGTTCCCTTCTAAATATAACCACTGTTGTAAAACATGTTGTTAGTGGCGCTGCAATCTGTTCTTCAGACTAGATACACTGCTACCCCGTAGGGCTGTTCGAGTTTTCAGCTAGAGATGCAAATAGTGGTGTTTGACATTTCTGTACTTGTTTCATTCACTGCAATTTATTATTATTGCAGTCAGTGTTTTCTTTCTTCCATATTCCTTTGTGTCTCTTACATTGTCCATAAAATGGCGTACAGCTCGATTTGATGATACACACTATAAACACACTGAAACAAGCTGTAAAATAGTAAATGTATTGGTGTACTGAACACTGTTTATATATCTACATATACAGTTAATAGGTATTACCCGCCATATTAACTGTCCGTTAAACATTAGATATAAAACTTTAACTAGATCTTTATTCTTTCCTTTTTTCCTTTTAAGTTCACTCTTTTCTCAGGTTCCACAAAATTTTCATATTTTGAAAGAGAACACTGCCTCCCCCTCTTATACTTTACATCATCAACCCATTTTCGACATAAAGTCTTCCAACAAACGAGTTGACCTTCATACATAGAATAGGTTTTTATATCGAAAAGGCGTCCAATTTATGGCATCTACTAAATAAGAAGTTTTTAGCCAGTTCATACTACAAGTTATACAGAAGCTCGATTTTCTGATTTTGTAAATAAATTTTTGTTACACTTAATTCCACCACCAACATCGAATCAAAAAATTGGTTCTTTTTTTAGAAATTGTTTTCAAGATAATATAATTCCCATCTCAACGGATCAAGTCATATTGCATAAATGTCAAGTGTCCAAGTATTGTCGAGTAAGTATATATGATTTTGAGTTTTACTTAAGGACTTGGTTTTACTAACAACACTGTGTAGTTGGATCTAATCCCAATCTTGTATTTTATGGCTGGCGTTTACAGGAAACCAAATCCGTCGATGTTACTTTAGTCAATTCGACTGTAGATAATTCGAAACCAATTAGTTTCCAATCATCAAGTTTAGGTAATTTAGTGTTTAAACCACATCATTTTTTTCCAAAATTAGCACACATTTCGGAGGGAACCAAGTTTGATATAGTTATATTAAGTAGTACTTCTTTGCAAGATTTCCAAACTTTATGCACTGGTATAGTCCCATATTTAAATGATGATTCCACTGTGATAGTAGAAAGCACTGGCTATATTAATTTAGAACCATTTGTTAAGTTAAGCTTGCCTAACTTTAAGAATTTGTCTATATGCTCAATTATGAACGAGTCAGATGTCAGACAAGTAACATCAAACGAGTTTATCCATACTTTGAGAAATAATGATAATAGAATTTATCTAGGCACTTCATTAAGTTCGGACATTAGCACTTCTTCGACTTTTCAAAAATCTTATAAATTATTTCAATTGGTTCAGGAGGATGGATCAAGTTTCATCAGTTTATTAAAATCAACTAACCCAAAGGAGTTTATGACTTATCAATGGAAATTGGCCTTGCCAAGGGTTGTTTTCAATCCTTTGTCCATTATATTTGAATCTGAGTTTCCAGAAAATTTGTCCTCTCAGATTTTATGTAAACCTTTGATAGCTGGTATCATAAATGAAATTTTCAAAATTATCAAAAAAATGGATTGCAAATTAGTTAAGGGCTCTGAAAATGAAGCAAACTTAATGAACAATTGGTCAAGTTGTTTTCCAAAAGTTTTGAAGAATACCGATTATTTAAACTCACCTCCTTTATTTTATAATTTTTATAAACAATATGATTTAGAAATCGATTTATTATTATTGCAACCGATTTTGTTGGCAGATGATCACGGCATTAGAACCCCTTATTTAGAAAATTTATATTCAATTATGTGTCAATTAATTAAGTTAAATGACAAAGAATCAAAATCCATTTTTTTCACTAGAAAGAATAATAATGAAAAATTCAATCAATTAAATCAAGATTATGAGTATAAGCTAAATCAGTTAAATACCATAACTCAGGATTTATCCAAAAAACAGTTCGAAAAACAACAACTAGATACATATAATAAAGAGAAAGAAATTTTCAGGGTACAGTTAGATAATGATATAATTAAAAGTGAGATTGCTTTAAAAAACTTAAATTTGAATATTGAACAATGTCAGAAACAACTTGAAATGCGGAGAACACAGAATAAGCAATTAGAAGCTGATCATGTGCAGAAATTAAGAGATCTACAAATCCAAGATCAAGTCGAACAACCTGAACAAAAGCAGGATGAAAAACCAGTTAATCATTCTGATCGGAAATATGTTAGGGACTCAATTCAACCAGGGGATAATTTGGAAGATTTGGCTGATATTGCATTATATGGTGATACATTAAATGGAGAAAATCCACCAATATCCACAACTGAACTGCAACTTCCTCCACAGTCAGTTGTAGATTCATCATCTAATCAAACACTTCAACAACCTCCACAACCTACTCGATCATCGATGTCAATCGGAAGCGGTAATAATGTCAATGGTGATCTTCCCCAATTCTTACATGAAAAAGAAATAGAAATACAAGGAAGAGAACAAGCCTTATTGAACAAAGAGTTACAAGTAGCTCAAGAAAATCAATCCAATGGTTATCGCTATGATTCTCAGTCAGCTCAACTATGTGTTGATACTCAACAATTGCCTCCACAGAAGCCTTATAATTATCCTTATCAATATTATCAACAGATTCCCCCACAAGGTCCATCCAATGGGTATAATCCTTCCCCAATTGATCAACAACCTCCTCACGGTTTACCATCAGATGGCTTGCCGCCAAATGGTCTTCCACCAAATTTAAGAAGTAATAGATTTCAACCAAATAATTTTGGCCCAAGACAAAGATTGAATTCAATTCCTTCCTCGGTTCATACTTATTATGACAATCAGCCCCAATATGGTTATCATCCTTCACAGTATCAACCTCCAAGTTTTCAACATGCAGCTCCAATTGACCCATTACTTGAACAAAGATTTAGAGCCAATCCGAAGAAGCAAAATCGCAAATCTGCCTACCCTCAAATGAATGGGAACTCAGATGGATTAGGTATGGGTGGTAGAGGGGGTATGCCAATGCTTGGCCTTCAAGCTAAAAATAATAAACATAGATCAATGGGGCCCACTCAAATAACAAGCCCAACAATGCAACAAAAGAAATCAACGAGTAACTCAAATATCAGTCAACAACAGTCTCAACAATTCTTACAACCACCAATGCCAAGTGGTTCAAATGCATCCTCTAACTCCTCCTCAAATTCAATGAACACTAGTGAAACTCCGAAGACCAATGATTCATCTAACGACTCAAATGGAAGCATCCAGATTAACGTTCCTTTATCAGAAGCCAAACCATTGGGTGGCATTTCCAATTCCAACAAGGAAAATCGTGATGAAAAGAAAAAGAAGAGAGGACTCTTCGGTAAGAAGAAATAATCTTGTTTGTATAAGAAGTGCTTGACTCTTTTTTTCTTATCATTTATTACAATACAACTGCTTCTTTTTTAAAATTAAAATGCTTTTATGATACTTTGTTATTTTATGTTTAATTCAATCTTAATATATATTTATTTAGCTTCATCATATATTTAATTTTAATAAATATTTAGATAGATCTACACATCAAGTCGAGTCTGTCATTTTTTAGCCGGGCAATTAAGCTCGTTAGGGATTGGATAAAAGAACAAAAAATATAGGTTACCATTGATCGATAGTCTCTTTATCGAAATAGAGTTCAACAATGTCTCCTAAGAGATCATTCTATGAAGATGATGAATTGACAATAAATAAGCCAGGATTCAATTATGAGATATCATCCGAATTAAAAGAAGAGGAATCGTCCCATGGTAATATTTCCTTTGTTAAAGGTATGGGTATAAGAACTACACCACATTTAGAAATTTATTTTAGCAAATTCAGACATTATTTATATGACAAAGTATCAATTTATGAAACAGAATTAGGTACACAGAAATCAGCAGTTTTAAATGAAATTAATTCGATAAGTAGCGAATTCAATTCAATTGTAGCTGAACCTATTTTACCTAACTTGATTTATATTTTGACATCTAGTTTAACTGGTTCAATTTTAGTGAGAAGAAGATCATTACCAATTAGGTTTATATCTCCAGTTTTATTTGGGGGTCTTTCGTTTTGTTATTTCATGCCAAATTCATTTAATAATTTAGCTTATAAATTAGATAGGATTGAGTCGGTTAATTTTCCAGAAGTTCATCAGATGAGAAATGATGTCCATACTAATTATAATTCATATAAATCAAAACTTAACGATTTGGTCAATGATAGTAAGTTACAATTAGAAAAATCTATTCATGATGCTAGAGTTTATTTATTGGACTTATTTAAATGAACATATATAAAATAAATAACAAATGTCAAGCTTATATAAGATTATGTCGCTAATATTATCAGGTTCTTAAAATGTCATATGTAGTATAAACTACTGCAACACCACCAATAATAATTAAAATGTAATCTAATATACCTAACCAATATCTCTTCTTTATTTCAGTTAATGTTAAGTTTTTGTCAAGGTTGCAACAGCTTTTTAAATGTAAAATTGGTGGATACATATAGACTAATGGAATGCAAGCAAAACAACCAACAAATGATACAAATCTATCCAAATTTTGACCTCCATATAAGGCTATTATAGATGTACCTATCACAAATACAAATCTGAAAAAGTTTTTTGACCATTTAATCTTGTTAGAACTTTTACCAGTTTTATGAAATAATTTCGATTCGATCAATCTAATAGCTGGGAACAATTGAATTGGAGTAGACAATAAAATTGCGAATGAGTATAATAATTGAATCATTATAATACACGGAGAGTCTTGTGGTAAATTTAATATAATAACTGTTTCAATTTGATCTCCAAATGTAACATAACCTAAAACACCAACCGCAATGAATATTATCGAAATGGTCAAAATCACTTTAAATAAAACTTTGGGGAAATTGTTTGGATTAATCATTGATTCCTGAATTGGTAAAATTAATCCAATACCTTCAAATGCAAATATTGCAACTCCTATAAATAATGAAAACTCATTTTCATTGAAGAAAAGTTGAATTCCATTACCAAAAGAATTTTGATTTAATAATTCTTTAAAAATATAATATAATATAGTTATTAATCCAACGAAAATAAATATATTAGCTAATAGTGCCAGCAAGGATAATTTGGTGATATCCCTAATTAGTGATAATGGTAAAAGTATAATCACTTGAAATAATATTAGCCAAACAATATCTAAGTCAAAATGGAAGCTATTATTAAGAAAAGCTTTTAGACTCTCCGCTGTAAAAACAATGTAAGCAGCAACAAAGCCAATCTGTGAGATAATAATTGATAATAAGATCAATTGTTGTAACCATTTACCATATAATTTTAGTCCAATTTCTGCAAAACTGGAAACTTTAGTAGCAATTTTAGCATACACTAAAATCAAATAACACCAAAATGATAATATCCCAAAAAACGATAAAACTAAAATTGAAAATAATAAACCTCCGTTTGAAAATGCTTTAGGCAAAAATAGAACTCCAGTTCCAATGAATGCTTTTAATAACAAGAAGTAGGCCTTTCTATCAGTTGCAGTACCGTTCGTGTTAATGTGCAATGGTAATTCTTCATTGTTTACAATTAGTTTATAATGACATGCGATGCCATCTTCATCTTCTAGCTCCTCACCAGCAAAATGTCCATAAATACTTAAAAATTCAACAAAGTTCCGTGTCAAAAAATTTGGCCTTTCAGTCTGAAACCGATTTTTTATAAAGTCTCTTCTAAACCCCCCAGGAACATTCAAAGAACTTGCAGTTGACCCTCTTCTTCTCTCCCAATCAGATGATGAAAAACTACGTGAACGCCTTGCAGGTCTAATGTCCTGTCCTAACTTATATAAATCTCTTGTAATATCACCTCCCTCCAACTGTAGCAGATTATCGCTTGGTAGGTGTTTGTTAATCTGTTGGATAACCTTAGGGTCGTCAATGCCTATAGCAAATTCACCTTCATTATCTACATCATCATGGAAATTTGATGACGATGACGATTGGGATTCAATTAAGTCTTCAGTACATGACCCAAGTTTCTTCAAGAATGGTGCATTACTAACAAAAGAACTAGATCCCAATCTGCTTGGTGAGTGACATACACTAGGAGATGATGACATTGGCGACCTTGTCAATTTAGCTATTGATTGACGCCTCGATGTTTCCTCAATTGTTTTAGGCAGACTCATACTAAAAGAGCAAACCAAAGAATAGAATATACAATAATTTAAAGTCTAAAGTCTCTAGTGATTAAATAGACCATCTATCCTAGGAATTAATATGGCTGTCTTTTGGATAGCTGCCGTATAACCTAGCGGAATATTCTGAAAACACATTCGAAGATATCGATGAACCGGAAAATTGTTCCTAAAAGCGCTTTGTAATAGATTGCCAGATTTAGAGAGTAACGTATATAAAAAATGCCAATATATACAAATGTATATACATATAAACAAATATAAAGCTACAGATATAAATTACAGATATCCTAATTTTATTGCCGCCTCTTGATGACCTAGTTCATAAGCTTTTAAAAACCAAGTTTCTGGATTACTATCGCTAATACCCATTGTAGCCAATTCCCCCATAAAGAAATAAGACTCAGGTGTACTAAACTCATTAATTGCTCTTTCACACCACATTAATGCTCTAGCGGGATCAGCATTAGGAATATGTTTGCATAAGCCTTGGCTGCCATGTAAGTACCATCTGCTTAAACCTAACATGGCATCAGGATGCCTTTTGAATGGTAATGTAGAAGTCGCAGCTTTTAAGTACCATTGTATTGACTTGTTCGGATTTTTTTGTCTATTTAGTTCACCAAATTCATAAACTTTGCCTAATTTTAGTTGAGCTAGTAAACAGTTTAATTTTGCGGATTTGTTGTAATATGTTAGACTTTTAACGTTACTGACTGGGGCAATCTCCAAGGCTCTTTGAACAAAGTCGTCATCACCAGTTAGATCGCCAGGGTATATACCTTCATAAATTTTTCCTAACTGATATGACGCTAAACCAATTACTTCTTCTAATTCATTTTTATCTTCATCATTCAAATCAATATCTTTAGGATCAATATTGGATAAATCATACAAATATTTAAAGAAATTAATTGATCTGATACTTGGTACGTTTAAATATAATAATGAAACTTTATAAATGGCTCTATTATAGCCTAATTTCGCTGACTCTTTATAATAACTTAATGCATTATCAAATTCATTTGGAAGTTCAAATTCATAAATATCACCTAGTTCATAAAGACTTCTGTAATCTTTTGGGTTAATTTCCAAGCATTTTTTGAAATATTCAATTGATTGAGAAAGATTCTTTTCAATATTGAAATCTTGACTATACAAAGTAAGATAGTCTTGTTTTAATAGACATGCATATATATAGTAAACCTCGCTTTGAACATCGTCTTGCTTATCTTTCATTTCATACTCTTTAAGCAATTTTAATAAGTGATTAACTGAGGATTTGATAAATAATGCCTTATTCTGGGAGATTTGATCTTGTTGAATTGATTCACCTTTAATATTAATATACGCATATAATTTGTAATTTGTAGCGGCTATTAACATTTTAACCCATTTTAGCCTATATTTCATTGACTTCTTACCACTGGCGATAATTTGACGTAAACTAAGAAATTCATTAATTTTTCTGTTTATCGTACTATCGTTAACTTTTGGAGGAGAAGAAATGGCTGGCATTGATAACCTTTTTGAAGCGATATCAAAATTTCCTCCAGAGTTAATCATCATTGATTTCCTCTTTGAGTCAATTGTGGATACGCTTTGTCTTCTAGGACGATTAGGTGATGCCATTCCAATGTACTCAGTATTACTGTTCATTGTTGAGTTAGCGTATGAGCAATTTAATAGATCTATTTGAGGAATAGGTGACACTACTTGAGGTCGAATTATTGAAGGCGGAGGTGGAGTTGGGTTAAATTCTTGGTTTGGTACTGGCAAATGTGGATTGAAAGTTGGAATTGGTGAAAGTCTTGGATGTTTCGATTTTTTTCTTTTCAGATGTTTGGTACCTTCTTTAGATTTTTCTTTTTTATATTTCGAAGATGACAAGGGTTTTGCTTCTATTGTATCAGCTTTAATTTCTTCAACTTCTTTTGCTTTTGCATATTGTAATTTTTCTAATCTTCCTGATGATGAAATCACTTTGAATTTAGCTGAACCATTAGTCTGAATAGAATTATACGAAGCTGTTGACGCCTTTGATTCGTGTCTTTCTAATGGTTTGTCCGCTGGATTTATTGGTAATGGCTTATCTTGAATGATTGTTTGGTCCTCTTCGTCGTCACTTTCATCTTCAAAAAAGAATTTATTGTAATCAGAAATGTATCTGTTGTTAGGTTTGTCTTCTAATGCTAAATCCAGCAATCCAAATGCAATTGACTTACAAGCATCTCTTTCAGGTTTTTCATCATTGTTTGTCGATTTACCCTTTTGATAATCAAGGTCATGCTCTTCTTTATTGTCATGATCCTCTTTATCTTCTTCTTCATCCTCATCCTCTTCTTTATATTCGTGAAATTCTTTTGGCTTGAAATTTAGATCCAAGGAACTTACTCTTGCCTTTTGAAAATCTATAGCATGATTTTGCAAACTAATCAGTGGTACTGATGGAAACCTATTTGATTTGATAGTTGATTTTCTTGAATTTGACAATAATTGATTATTATCATCTATGATTTCTTCTGAACTATTATTTTTGTTATATGCGTATAAATAGTCATTTTTTAATTCTTTCTCGTATCCTTCATGCTGTGCAACCGCTTCGGTTTGGACTGGCTGTGTAATTTGTTGATGAGGCAATTGAATATGTTGTTGTGGTTGTAAATAGGGATTATGTTGAACACTTATATATTGTGGATAAAAAAACGGAAATTGCATTGGTGGCATCATTCCTGGATAGAATTGTTGCATAATTGGATAGCCAGGGAATCCACCCCCAAACATTGAATTACTGTTAGATATTAATTGTTGTCGAGTAGCTATTGCAGCGTAATATTGCCGCCATTGTTCATAATAAGGATGTTCCTGTAACTGGTTCGAGTTTAATGAAGTTGAGCTGTATGAATCATCATCAGGTTCAGATTCAGATTCAGATTCGTCGCTTGTATCTGAATATTCCGATTCTACTTCTGCCAGAGGTTGAGGAGTAAATTGATTATATTGCAGTTGCAAATTATGTGGATATGCGTATAGCGGATGATACGGAGTTACAGATGGTTGCGAGACGGGTGCTCTTGGCGACTGAGATTTTGGAGGTATTTCTTTTGGAAATTCTGACTTTGAATTATCCTTTAACTTTTGCTGAACCGGTACACCATTCGCCGATGCAGACTTTGAAGGAGTAGATGGTACCAGTTTGGAAAGAATTGGTCTATTAACTGGTGTCATTGATCGTTCTTCTAATTCGACTACTGATGATGGTCTTTGATAGTGAAGTTTTGATACTGGTTGATTGGATTTAAACCCACTGGCTAACTTTCTGTTTAAATTTATATTAGCTGCTAAATTACTACCGTAACTTTGAGACTCGTTAGATGTATAGGATGAATCAGAACCCGTTGTCAGAAAATCACTGTCATGTATGGAAGACACAGACTTATGGATACGACTATGTTTTGGACTTGATTTTTCTGATACACTTCCAGGATGAGAATGTTTTGGTTCCGACTTTAACTTTGAGAATAGTCCCATAGTACAATGACTCAGTTGTTCGAGGTATGGGAAAGAAAAGGAAAAATGTTCTGAACTATACTATTAATCCTTTCTTCTGTTTATGTGTCTTCTAGTGGCTTTGAAGAGCAATGCTAAAGTTATTGAAGTTGAAGTTCGTAGATCAATTGTAATCCTATTTTGCAAGCTTCAAATTATGTTCAAAAGAATTGCTTTTTTATTTTTAGTTAAAAATGACTATGCACTTATTTATATTGAATACTAAGTCTTTTTTTAGCTGTTTTAGCCAACGATGGCTTTTAATTATTATCAAGAGTTTCGGCGGAAACTCAATATATTAATAGATCTAATACTAATATCCCCATTAGGATAAAATGTAAATAAAACAATATCATAGTGCACGTGCTTAACTATACGATTTCGACTGGTTGTTAAAGAGCTTGAGCTTTCATTTATCAACCGCTTCTCTTCAGGTATCAATCAAACAAGCTAGAGTTAAGTAAGATAGTTAATTGTAGAGATATTATATTTTTTCAGTTAGAAACTTTCCTAACCTAGTATTACACAGTATTTTGTTTTGGTTTTATTTTTTGTGGTAATCTCAATTTTTATGAAAGGAGGTGTTTCTATTATGTAGAACAGCGGATATATTTTGGAATCTATCTATTGCTTGTTTTTGGCGCCAATTTGGTTAAATGATTACATATAGTCATTAATATGGTTCAAAGTCATTTGAATGTTATATCCTAAAAGTGTAGCTTATTAATATTCGGATTCAGAAGTTAAGACTTGACGGAAGTTCGGTGATAGTTGGCCAACCGCATAAGACTTGAGACTCTAGTTTCCAGTTTCTGTCAAATTATGGTATGTTACATTTCTCAGATGTTCTTTTATATAGAGTTCAAGTAAGGCGTTGATTATAATTCATCTGTAAAGACTTGTTAATTGTCTAGACTAATGGAGTTATTGAAAGCTGATAAAGTGAGGAGAGAGAAAGATAGCTAAATACTTCGGTGAAAAATCAAGGAACCGTTAAAGCACTATACTTTCTCCGAAAGATGCGTTTTTGAAAGCGTTAGTTCCTAGATTTGAGCTTTTGTATTACAAGTTTCTTATATTAAGAAAAGTCATGTTTTTCAGTTAGCAAGTTCTTTTATAAGCTACAATTAGTAATGACAAACATTAGTAATATTTGGTGGCGGTAAATATGCACACTGAATCTAGCAACTATCTATATATATATTTCATTTACCTAAAAAATTTGAACTCTATTTTCCTCTTTTGATATAGAAAATGACAATTAAAGCAAGTGCTATAACTTATACAACCCCGGGACCTGACTTTGATAAAGTATTGTCACTAACTGATTTTGAAATTGATTCTTCAAATTTAAAATCAAACCAAATAGTTCTAAAGACATTAGCAACTCCAGTCAATCCATCGGATTTAGTTCAAATCAGTGGTATTTATCCATCACCCCCAAAGAAGTACCAACTTGGAAGTTCCGAAGTCATTATCGGTGGAAATGAAGGCTTATATAAAATCATTGCAACTGGCTCCTGCATTACCAAATATAAGGTTGGCGATTGGGTTATTCCAAAGTTACCAAGTTTTGGGACTTGGAGAACCCATGCATTAGTGACAGTCGAAGGCGATGATCCTTTTATTAAGGTTTCAAGTGATGAAGACACATTAACCTTATCTCAGGCCGCGACTATTTCAATTAATCCACCAACCGCATACCAACTTATTCATCAATTTATTAGTGATTGGAATGATGGCGATTGGATCATTCAAAATGCTGGTAATTCTCAAGTTGGTAAATATGTCACCCAAATTAGCAGATCCGAGAACATTAAAACGATTTCTGTCATTAGAAGTGGGAAATCCAAGGAGGAAATAGATGAACTATATGATTTAGGTGCAACTAAAGTTATCACTGATGAAGAATTGCTATCAGGCGACTTCAAGCAAAAGCTTTCTTCCTGGATAGGTAACGATAGAGTTAGATTAGCATTAAATAGTATTGGAGGTCCGTCTGTTGCCGGATTAGTTAGTAGTTTATCTCAAGATGGTGTATTAGCTACTTTTGGTTCAATGGGAGATGAAACAATTAGTTATTCAAGTCATGACCAATTATTTAAGAATTTAAGAACTGTTGCATATTGGCTAACTGCTAATACTAAAAAGAATCCTCAATCCAAAATTGATACTGTTAATTCCATAATTAAATTGTACAAGGACGGACATCTCAAGGAAGTGCCATTTAATAAGAGCAAATATAGTCAGGGTGATAATTTATTCGATATTTTCTTAAACTCTATTAAAAATTCATCGAAAGGTAAACAAGTAGTTGTCTATAATTAATCTATCACTTTTAATAAGAATATATTGTACTAAGTAAGATTCAAATGAAATTGTCAAAAAAAAGACAATCAATATCTAACTATCTATGACCCTATTTAAGAATATATATTTTGGAAATAAAATAACCCACAATGCACTACAGATAAAAATACACTAAGAAACCCTAAAGAACACACGTAAGAAAGAATTTAAGAATAGTTAATTACTAAAATAGCTACTAGCTGTAGTTGGTTCGAAGTCTAACCAATTCCAATTATTATTTGATTGATTGGAAGAAATATCATTATTTAATAAAATTTCATCACTTATACCAGTTTGTTGAAAATCGTAAAATTTATTATTGTTGTTTGAATTACCAATTGTAAAAGTCTCGGATTGAAATAGATTAATATTTAATATTTTATCAATCTCGTCAATATTGTTATTACTGTTACTATTAGTGTTATTATTGTTATTTCTTTGATCGCTAATCATATTATTGGTAGTAGTAATAGTACTTGTACTGTGATTGCCATTGTGGTCTTCATTATTACCAGTAAAATCCAAAAATGTGTCAAGATTGACCAAATCATCATTTGTCGAATCATTCTTATTCAAGTCATTGAATAAATTAACATTAGTATTCAGAATTACCTTGTCGCTTGAGCGTTTTTGATTTAAGGGCCGTAATACTCCATGTAATTTATAAAATAAACCACATGCATTGCATAATAAATCACCAGTATTAGACTTTCTCCATAGTGGAGTAGTCTTAGTCTGACAGTTGGTACATTGCAAAATTTTCTTGCTTAGATTACTTGGTGAGCTGATTGGCCTAATCTTTTGAGCTGATTGATCTAGTCTATAGTCATGTTTTAATGTTGATTCTAAAGAACTAATATAGGACGACAAAAAATTGTTATTCGTTTGTTCGCTAGGCTTGCTAGTTATGTTGTTAACAGCAACAGTAGATGTGGTGCTCGACTTTATCGTACTAAATAACGAGGAATTATGTGAAGTAAACGAGTTTGAGTAAGAGTCAGGGGAGTTAAATTGGTTTGCTGTGTTCAAAGGCGTTGTCGTAGCATCCCCTGATAAGTTATTCGTTTGTCCATATTCCTCTTGACTTATTCTTCTGATATGGGCAACGTAATCAAACTCATCTAAGTTAGGGTCGTTCAAATTATCTAAACCACTGGCCCTTTTTCTTTCTTTCATCTCCTTGTGCTTCCGAGCCAATATCTTGCCGTTTTGAATCCTCCAGGCAATATTTGATATCCTTTGGTTATGAGGTAAGTAATTCTTACGTTGATACATCTTATATATTTGTATTGATGAATTGTCTTCATCATTTATAAGCTCTCTTATATTGATCATCTCATTCTTTGAGTTGGTAGATTTTTTAGGATGCTTTGAATTGTTAATCGAATTAAAATGTGGACCTGGTGCCATAACCTATAATTTTAAAATAATAAATTCGGTCTAATAAATAATCTAATAAAAATGCTAATGAATATATGAAGAAGTCTACTAATAGATACGCTATTAATTTAGTGTAAGAAATACAAATTTTAGGATCGCCTTCTGGTTTTCTACTACTCTATGAGCGCAGCACCGGTAACGGTTTTCGTACACTACCTTATACAGTGACTAATTCTTTCGTGCTATCAATATATAAGAACAATTTTTTACGTAAGGTACTAGAGCCTTACAGCATTCACAATTTGCCCAATACTCAATGATATATGTTACATTACAATCTGGTATATGTACTATATCACTTTTTTATTGTTTTCATTATTTATCTTACAACTGTTGCCAGAACCGAGCGAAGCTTAATTAAAGCGGGGAATAAATCTGGACTTCCTATTTAGATAGAGATCCCTATTTTGATTGCACATTTTTACCAACCATTAGGGAACCATTCAGGAATCACTACATATACAGAGATCCGATTGCTTTATTTAGGAACAGATTTGCTACCTTTTTTATTTTTTGATCCAAAAAATTTGCCTAGCTAGTGGAGTAAAAGTAAATGACAGAGAGAGTAGCCATTGTGGGTCATCATGATGCGGAGAACAGAAAACATGGGGATACGAACGCTACGTAGTGAAATTGTAAGAGTCAATATGGCCAGCCTGTAGAGAAGGTGTATACGCTAGGTAAATGACCAAGCATAGGGTGTTCAGGTGGAAAGCTTTCGGTATTCAGAAGGTGAATGTGTCTCTCGTATCTTGTTTTCTCTTATGTTAGGCGACGGAGTTCGAACTTGCGACATTAGGTAGCCAGAATAATTCATTCATTACCGAGAAAATTCACTGCAATGAGGTGCGTTAAGAGTATATTTCTTGTAAAATTTTTGGTGAAATATTGGTTGTGCTTGACTCTGACTCAGAGGATAGATTATCGGTTAAAAAACGTTTATCGATTTGGCATTGTTATCATGGTTCATGTCATCTTTGACCAGGATTTTTTTTTTTAGTATAAACTTATTGTGCTGGTTCCAACTGCATAATACCCCAATTGAACATTGCAATAGAAGTAAACGAAAAGAGGTAAAATCCCAAGTGTTTGCTTCAAATATGATATCTATCAGTAACTTCCGAACTAGGAAGTGTAACAGAAGAATAGTGTTTTTGTGTAATAATGACATAAAGATCATCACCATCAATAAAACTTGCACGTAAAACCTGTTTAATATTTGATAATAAAGCAACTTGTGATATGGCAGATAAAGTTAGGGAATTCAATCAGTATAATCAATTAAAATCAAAATATATTGGCTTAGGCAACAGCGATACGACTCGAAATCAGTTTATAACTAATATTCAGAGAGATACGTATGCTTCATTAGCTCAACACGATAATTTACTATTATACAATTCAGTTGCGTTAAACGTACCTCCAGAATTATTGAGACAGAATTTGATTAAAAAAATGGTTCAACCTATAAAGCCTAAACAATAAGAGAAAAACTAAACAAGAAAATGTCATTCAAGTAGCGAGAGTCGACGGAGCCCTCCAAGTTATTGTTTAAGAAAAGAAGTTCATCGTAACGATCCAAAGTCTGAATTAACTACTCTCTAATAAAGGAGCTGATTCATGATCTAAAACGCGTTCTCTGCTAGTATATAGCGATCCAGTAATTCCAGAAATTAAAGTAAATATTAATAAAAGGCCGGCGATAACAAACGCAAATATCCATTGTAAAGCAAATACTTTGATGAATAACTGGCCCAAAGCTAAGCCAAATACTAAAATTGTTGAACTCAATCCGACTCCCCAATCGTTATAAACAAACATAAAGAAAGCTGGCACAATCAAAAAGTCCCAAATCAAAATATTTGAGATAATTCTACCAACGATCTTGTGAACATGAAATAAGACTGCTCCATTCCAGAATATTGCATAAAACAACCATGATAATGGGAATGCACTAATTGGTAGGTGAATTAATATCCAATTGCTCAATGGCTTAATGGCATAGGTCTTATGGTTAAAATATAATGATAAAATATTGAAGAAGTTAATGAGTAATATAACTTCACTTAGGAAATAGTGTTGTTTTGAGAATAGCAATGACCAAAGAAACGTTCCTAAACCAAAGATTGTGAAATGCCAACCAACTAATCTAGTTACTTCTAGCCTACCCTCCAAATTTTCAATAGCTGGTATAAATATCTGACTAACGAAACTAATCTGCAAACAGTATAGAATAGCCCAATAAATTAAGGTAACTACAGTATTTGAAGAAAATGGCGTCTCCGATACATCAATAGAACCTTGAGGATCAAACGGATATCTTCCAACTAAATAACGCACATTACCATAAATTGATAATACTAATGAAACAATTGTTGTAACCTTGTGAGTTGTAATATCTTGTAGGTTTGATGACATTTTTCCATAGTGTAAAAACAATGGAATAAAAAAGAGAATTGCTAATCGGAAACTACTTATACAAATTAAGGTTGCTATCCTCAGGTAAAATTTCACTCGAATTGCGAAAAATAATTATTTATCATTCACATTTTCTTGAATAAGCTTTCTTTTCGTTAATATTAAAATGACATATACAATACAAATGTTTATAACTAAATAAGTTATTGAACATTAATTAAGAAATTAATCTTAACATGGACCACGGTAAGATTTTTTATGTTTGTGATCACCTACAGTTGGTAGACCAAACGCTTCGTGTTGAGCTTTCTTAATATCTTCAACACCATTGGATGCAATAGACAATAATAATCCATATATAACAGCTTTATCCTCTTCGATTGCTTGACCCTTTGATTTGAACATTTCTTTAACCTTTTCACTAGACTTAAGCAATAACTCAATCGAACTAATAATATCATGCATTAATTTCTCCATTAAATTTAAACTTAGAGATTCGCGAACAACAATTCTTAAAATTTCCTTATCGTTTTCATCAGCAGTTAAATGATAGTTTGGAATAATATAACCTATATTCCTTAATAATAAAGCAAAAACTGACTGAGGAATTTCGGGATAATTGTTACGAAGTTCTCTTGAAAACCTAAAAGAAACAATTGGCAAACCTGGGCAATAATCCTCGTTAAAAACGGCTCTTTTTGAATGCTTAAAGTCGGAATAATGATGTCTAGAATATAAATTTTTTTTGTTTTTAACTTTTCTATGAATACACGATAAAACTTCAAAATATCCAGATTCCTCCAAAAATTGCGATAATATCCTTGCATTGGAGATACAGCTATCAAAAATCTTGGTATAACCTTCTCTACCAAGAGTAATAAAATTGTAGTATTGGTGAATAACTGGAAATCCTGGTCTTGAAAAATTTAGACTAAAAGTTTCTTCAATACCACCTAAATAATCCAATTTGAATTTTAAGCTTGAAGGTAATAACGATTGGTCTTTCCAAATAATCCAACCTAAACCAGCAGTAGTTAAACCAAATTTATGGCCCGAAGTGTTAATGGAGTCAACTCTACTAACTTCGAAATCCCACCTCAAATGCGGATAAACAAAAGGAGCTACGAATCCGCCGGATGCTGCATCAACATGAATCCTAACATCAATGCCTCTTTCCTGTTCAACTTCATCTAAAATTTTTGACACAGTTTCAACCGGTTCAAAAGCTCCAGTAAACGTTGTACCAAGAACAACAAAGATACCAATTGTATTTTCATCAATATATTCTTTAATCTTAGTTATATCAATTGCATGACCGGATTCTTCGTTAATATGAATTATTCTATTTTCAACATCAAAATAGCGAGCAAACTTCTCTAAAGCTACCTGGACAGAGGACGCCATTAAAATATTTGGATTATCTGTTGGTTTACCTAGCGTCCTCATTTTTTCTTGCCATCTTTTCTTTAATGCCAAACCGCCCAACATAATCGCTTCAGAAGAACCAGTTGTAGCAGTACCAATGCTGTTGGTAACCCGCTTACCATTTTTAATTGTAGTTGGTGCATGCCATAAATTACTTAAGATCGAAACACATCTCGTTTGTAGTTCAGCCAACGATGGATACTCATCATAATCTGCTAAATTTTTTACAATGTTATCTGAAATCAATTTTAGTTGAGTATCATTAAGAGAAGTATTAACAAATGATGCTAAGTTCAATGTTGGATTACCATCTAACGCCAATTCCTCGCTAAGATATTCATAAACTAATTCTCCCGCAGATGAATCTTCAGGAATCTCGTATCTTGGAACACTTTTATTTGAATTATACTTGAAGATGTATTGTTCACGATTGTTCAAAGGTGTTTTCTCGACCTTCTGAAGCAATTTCCCCTCTAATTGTTCAGCATCAATATGTTTAATTAACGTCATTTTAATTCACTGTTAATCTAATTGTCAATTTAACCAATTTATTTAATATAGTAGACACTTATGTGGTTCAAGAGATGATCAATTTATAAAAGATGTCAATAATCACCTTATACTATCTCCCTCCCGCTTCCCCCGAAATTTGGTTGCTCCTATAATCCCGTGCTCTCCAGCTTTCTTCTCCATCAAACTATAAATAATGTAAACATATTCAAATAGCAACGCTTATATTATACTATTGACATATTTTTAAATCCCGCATGTAAGCTACACTAAAATTGCTATGACTTGCTCTTTCAGGAATAGAAATTAGGTATCTTTGATCGTACAATGAAAGAAAGATCTGAAGTGCTACGATACGAATACATGAATTAGGGAAATAAATCTACTTAATAGTATATCAAATGATTGAAAACGTGATTCTATTAAGGTGAACAAATATCTACTAGGTGTAACAAAAATACAGTTCTAGGATCCAGGTGATATCATTATCCGTATATAATTAAATACATTCTCTCATCAATTAAACTAATCGTTATGCATAAAACTTTTTGAATTAGATAGAAATTTAACCAACAAAAGAATGGTAATTAATATTAACAAGTTATAGTTAATTTATGTTTATCAGTTTATTCAACATCATCAAATTTTTGGCCCTCAACTAAGTCTGGGATACCTTCGTCAACTGAGGCATCAGCATTCAATTCAGTTGGGGCTTTACCAGCTTGGATTTGTTCAGCTAATTTTCTTAAGATTTCTAAGTTTTCAGCACCTAATTGTGGTAAAATTTGTGGAATCAATTGGGTGACATCTTTTTCTTGTGGGTAACCGGTAAAGGCGAAAGTGTTGTTAGCAGCGGCACCTTGGACACCAACTCTGTTGAAATGTAAAACTTTACCGTCTTCTCTAAAGAAGTTAGCTTCTTCGATACCTTCAATCTTGGTTGCCTTTAATTTACCTAAAGCTTCGATCAACTTGGTGTCATCTTGTTCAGTTTTGACGTTCTTTTTAGCCTTAACTCTTGAACCACCGACTTTCTTGGCAGTTGCTTTTTGCAATTTAGCTAATTTTTCTGGATCAACTGGCATTTTACTACTTAATTCTTAGTTCTAAAGAGAAAAAATCACTATATATATGTTGAACTGTCATACTGAAAAATCGTCGACATTTTTCTTTCGACGAAAGTTAGCCAAGAGCACGACCATTTGGTATTTTAAAGCGACAACTTTGAATCACGTGGACTTACTATATAAGTATACATGAGTTCCATAGATAGAGGTGTTGGACATGTGGCAGTGATGTCCACAAACGTTCTTTTTGGTAACTATGTATATCCTTCATAAAGGTATCAAGCAATTCAATGAGTACTTACCAAGAACTAATCATTGGTTAGTGTTGGCGGCATCAATTCCAGTCGCTTTATCAGCCGGTACTTTGTTCGTATATTCGGTATATGGTACACAATTAGCTGAAAAGTGCCAATTGGATGCTTCAAAGACTGCAAATTTGAACATCAGCGCAACTGTGGGTACCGCGGTTGGGGGAGTGGTAAGTGGGTTGGTTACTGATGCATATGGTACGCAAATGCCTATATTGTTTAGCTGTTTAGCGCTCTCACTTGGGTACAAATGGTTGTATAGTTTGTACCAAGGAGGCTCCGCCAGCAGTTCGATTGCACTATTATCAGCGATGTTTTTAATTGGATTCGGGTCTGTATCTGGCTACTTTAGTTCAATCAAGGCGGTAACAGTAAACTTCCCTAATTTTAAAGGATCTGCTCAGAGTATTACTATTGCTTCATTTGCGATATCAAGCTTGGTGTATCTGTATATTTCAACCACAATATATCAGAGGGATGTTGGGGGCTTTTTGTTCTTTTTGCACATCAGCTGCGGATTAATGGTCCTTATTGGTTTCATCTTTATTAGAGTTGATGGTCATTTGCACCAAGAAGAGTCACTGGGGTTGTTGGTAGAGGTAGAGGCAAATAATAATGATTCTGAGTATGATGGATCGAATTATTATAAGAATTTAAAGAACTTAAATATAAAGGATTCAGTGACTCATCCAATATTTTGGTATCACTATTTTATTTTGGCAATCGTCCAAGGTTTGGGTCAAATGTATATATATTCGGTTGGATTTATTTTAAAGGCGGTTCATTATTATTATTCTCAACTTTCTTCGTCAAACGATTTACCACCTGTAAATCACCTACAAGCTCTACATGTCTCATTGATTGCAATTGCTTCATTTATTGGTAGATTATCATCTGGTCCTCAATCTGATTTTTTGGTGAAGGAGTTAAAATGTCAAAGGCATTGGATTTTAATTTTAGGTTTAAGCATAATGGGATTGGGGCATTTGTTAAATATATTGAGCATTGATCATTATTTTGATAACTTACATTCAGCTAATTTCTTTTTGCTGGTTGTTTCTCTTTTGATTGGCTACGCCTATGGATTTTGTTTTACTTGCTATCCAGCTATAATTTCAGATTTGTTTCACATGAGAAATTATAGTTTTATATGGGGTGTAATGTATACCAGTACAAGTTTTGGGTTGACTTTGATGACTAAAGTCTTTGGTTACGTGTACGACTTGAACAGTGAAGAGTGGAACGGAGGGGAATATATTTGTGCTAAGGGATCTGGTTGCTATAATTTCACATTCGAAATTACATTTGGTTTGTGTGTTTTTGTTATACTACTTATATTAGGATATATTTATGAAAAAAGGTCGGTTAACCAAAATTATGAAGAGTTGGCTGATTAGAATATATAGAGCCATAGAATTTCATTTATTTATTGAACATGATGTATTTTTATAAACTTTAATGGAAGAATTATTTGCACATTGTTATTTTGGCATCCTTTGCAAAACAAAAAGATGCAAAATAACGTTTTCACCTAATTAAGAGATTAATGCAAAAGAACTATTAGAGAATGACTAGTTTGGATAGCAGAATATTCAGTACCTTTTTTTTCATAGATATTTACAGATAAATATGCCATATTAATAGTGATTCAGTTGATGAAACATCACACTACGAATCTTCAGTGCGAATTTAAGAATTAGTGGTAGCGAGTTCATTCACCATGTCGCTTTATAATTTTGACATAATCTTGTCTAGTCTAACAACCCTAATGTTGTCAACGTTGATTAAAGCATAAAATGAATAACCAGGATAGGTGTCAGCGGGAGGTTCTATCTCAATAAACTCATAGAGACAATTGTGCTAGCATTGAACTCAAAATACAGAAACAGAGATCTTGGAATTGCCAATTTGAATATTAAAAGAAAGATGGCATTTTTATCCTATTATGTAAATAAATAAATCAATTTTTTGTAAATGTGCTGTATATGTAAAACTCCAAACTTCATTATCTCTAACTTAAATGCCTGTTAGTCCACATCTACAAAATGAAAAAAGTTCAAATCTATATGGAAATTTGTTAGTTGGTTAGGATAGAACTTTACCAATAGTGTTTCTAAAATAATCGTTTTATAGCGTTACATAAAATCTTAGATAAATGTCAGATGAAATGATTAATCCTTGTACCACTAATACCTCTCTTGGTTGCGAAATTGCGAAGGTTCCAGAATCGTTACTAACCAATTTTGTTCATTTTGGCTGCTTTTACAATTAATCTGAAACAACTGATGATAAAAAATCATTAGTGGTAACTCATCTACTGATGCTGGTGTTATTTATAGCTAATTTATGAAATCAGAGAATGAGTGCAAACTTTGCAACAAACAGCTTGCCTGATAGATTTTCCTTTAGCTTCGACTTCAATGCAACTTAATTATTCCTAAAAATTAAATTAACTGTCATCAGTCTTTATAGGTATTTAAGTTGTTGCTATGAATAGGTTTAGCTTGGTTGATCACATTGTATTTGCTTCAAGTTTTATACCATCATATTTTTAGATACTTGGAATCTAATCTTATAAAAACAATAATAGATGGCCTGGTGAAACAAGCAGTGTATGTATACGAATGGCCTTTTTAGTTCATTTAAAGTAAATATATAATAAGAAATTTAAGATATAGACTTTGCCAACGTAGTTATAAATATCAATAGTTAACATCAACTTGGATTCTATCTCTTCACGTGATTACAACATTACCTTATATAGTGAGTGAGGGCCATTGTAGTAAACACTTTACCAAAAACACCATAGCATGAGTAAAAGACCTGTATCTGTTGAAGAACTTATAAATAAGAATAATCTGGGTTCAGAAATACTAACGAAACCTAAATTTTTATCCAAAGAAGAGAGGCAAAAATTAGCTCTATTAAGAAGACAGAAGGAGGTTTCTACGAAAAATAATAAACCATCAAGTAATGGTAGCTACAAAAGAATATATCAAGGAGTAGAAGAAGAAGGATCAAAGACTGTAACTCAAAAGCCTAAGAAGAGGTTTAAGAAGTTTAATTTTGACTGGGACGAAGATGAAGACACCTCTAGTGAATACCGACCATTGGTTACAAGAGATAACAACGCATCTGACCTTGGGTTGACAGGAACTCATTGGTCTGAAAGATCACTAGATGAAATGACTGCTAGAGATTGGAGAGTCTTTAAAGATGACTATAATATAATAGCAAAGGGTAGTAATATTGACAATCCATTAAGGGCATGGAAAGAGGCAAAGATTCCTAACAAGTTATTGGATTGTATTATGGATATGTATCAAGAGCCAACTCCAATCCAGAGAGCGACTATTCCCTTAGCATTAAACCAAAGGGATGTCGTAGGTGTTGCTGAGACTGGGTCAGGTAAAACATTGGCATTTTTGATTCCACTATTTTCCTATGTACTCTCCATTGATGCTAATTATATTTTATATGAGCATCAGCAAGACTTCAATAAACCTCTTGGATTAATATTAGCTCCGACAAGAGAATTAGCTTTACAAATTACAAAAGAGGCTACAAAGTTTGGTGAAAAACTTGGTTTAAATACTGTTAGTATAATTGGTGGCCATCAATACGAAGAAACTGTTCATTCAGTCAGAAATGGAGTACATATAATTGTTGCTACTCCAGGTAGATTAATCGATTCTATTGAACGAGGAATTATTGGTTTAGATAAATGCTATTTCTGTACTATGGATGAAGCTGATAAAATGATTGATATGGGATTTGAAAAGTCATTACAGACAATTTTAAGCTACTTGCCTTGTAGTGAATACTTAAACAATTCAATTGACCTGAAAATCTTCAATATTAAAAAAAGGATAACGCTAATGTTTACTGCAACAATATCTCCTCCAATAGAAAAAATTACTAAAAGTTATTTGATTAATCCAGGTTATTTATTTATTGGTAATGCTGGTGAAGCAATAGATAATATTGATCAACGGTTTGAATATGTGGCGGAAAGTAAAGAGGAATTAGATCCAATAAGGTTTGAAAGACTAGTTAGCCTAATAAGACTGCACGTTAAGGAAAGCAATCTATATTCCATAATTGTTTTTGCCAATTATAAGAAAGTTTGTGAAGTCTTATCCATTGAATTAGCTGAGAAAGGATATAATAATACAGTTATTCATGGTTCTAAGTCACAAGAGGCTCGTGAAAGAGCAATATCAGATTTTCGTTCTCATAAGGCTAGAATATTAATTGCTACTGATGTTGCTGCTAGAGGTATTGATGTTCCAAACGTTTCATTAGTTATCAATTTTCAAATGTCTAAAAAATTCGATGAATATATTCATAGAATCGGTAGAACTGGTAGAGCTGGTAAAAAAGGCATAAGTTTCACATTTCTTGACGATTCAGATTCCGGTACCTTCTTAGATTTAAAGAAGTTTTTGGTCAAGGGAGATAAAAAGTGTCCTGATTGGCTATTGAAACATTCATCCACGCAATCGCAATTGTTAAGAGATTAATATATATTTATTCATCTTCGCTACTTGAATATCCTAAAAGTATAGAAATATCTTTTTTTTCTAGTTTTGGTTCTTTTTTTCTTTTCATGTTTTTAAGAGCATCTAAAGATGACCTATTAAAAAAAGATGGTTCAGGGGATGGTTTAGCCTCTTCAATTACTCTCTGCGTTTCATTTGGCTTCTCATCTTCTTTTGTAGGCTCTTCCACTGTTATTCGTGAATTTTTATCTTCAAGAAACTTTCCCCTTTTATTTGAATTATCCAATAGATTCTTCACCGTATTCAAAGCAACCTCTTCTAACCTTCTTTTTTCTCGTCTTTGAGCTTCGGGATTAGGATCCTCATTTGCCCATCTGATATTCAATATTTCGTCATTATCAAGCGATTGATTTTGCATTGCTTCCTTAGCAAACTGAGCTTCTGATTCTAGTTTATAGCTTACGAATGCACAGCCTTTGTTATACAATACCCTAATTTTTTCAATTGATCCAAATTCTTGGAAGTGTTTAGATAATGAATTTTCAATTTTATCACTCATATGCAATCCACCAACATAAAGCGTTCTATTACTTCTATTAAAAGAGCCAACTCCTGTCATATCATCTTTGTAATCCGCAGTTCTATCTCTTCCAAAACAATCTTGCGTCGGTATAAAATAATCATTTTCATTAGGAAGTCTATGTAGATAGGGACATTTTTTGCCTAAATAACAACATCCACGAGCAAAGAACAAACAAATAGGGCTCTTATATGTGCCTCTTGTATATCCTGAGTCTTTCTTAATATTCACTCTAAACTTCAGTTTAGTATAGTTTCTTGATGTATCGCCTCCACCTGACCATTTTAAATACCATATATTAAAAATACTTCCTGTTTGAGGAGGTTTGTCATCATCGGGTATAGTATCTGGATCAATTTGAAGCCTAGCAGGCTTTCCTTTAGCTTCAACGGACATTATTAAAGGACTACATTTCTAAGATACAGCTGTTTCTTCTAGCTGATGAAGCATTTAGATGACATAGGTGTGTGCAGGACACTATCTACAATCTTCACATTGCAGCTATACTACATTGGATTTACGAAAACAAATAATTTACATTCAAAGAAGTTTTGTAGCTATAAAATTGTATTGCATTACCTAGTCATTAAAAAGGGACATTAAAAGTTGTCATTAAATAAAAATAGCTTAAATGACGTTGAAAATGAAACTGAACCCAACAATACCGGCGATCGCAGCAGCTTTCTTCCATGATCCAACATCAATATTTGTATTAGCGCTTGATCCAGATGCTGAAGACGATGCTGATTCTGTACTTGAAGCTGGAGATCCTGAAGCTGAGGTTCTGGTTGAGGTTCTTGATGATAATAAAGTAGACGAGCTAGAATTTGATAATTCAGTAATGGATGATTCAGCTGACCCGGTAGCAGTTTCTTTTGAACCTTTAGCGGTCAGAGCTGCCGCCAACTCTGATGAAATATTAAACAATGGGCTAGAAGACGCAGTTTCCAACGAAGTTAAAGCATTGGAGGCAATTCTTCTAGTAGCGGGCCCTAAGCGAGAAGCAGCAGCATCCGCACCGCCAGCAACTGCTGATTTTGCAGAATCGATACCAGTAACAACAGCAGAGTTTGCAATAGCAACACCGGTAGCAATAGCAGATTTAGCAACAGCAGCTCCAGAATTGACTATTCCTTCAACTGAAGCGACAGCTCCAGCAGCAGAAGCAGCAGACACAACAAAATCCATTGCGTTGATTCCAGACATTGTTATATATTTGATACGTGATGATGTTTCTTTAATCTATATTAAATCTATTCTCTAATCTATTGAGTAATGATGGAGTAGAAATATTTCAGTTAATTCCAAAAGCAGAAGAAGTATCTACTTATATACCTTTAATATATATATATCCTTTGCATAGCCTATTTAGACAATGGTTGGGTTCATGATCTAAAGCATAAACAATGCGCTGAACATTATAGTGCCTTGTGAAACGACCACTGATGTAAAGTAAATAATATGTCAGATATATTTTGCCAGCCACTCTAGATCAGTTAGTGGCTATGAAATATGTCCCTATTGTTTTTAGATTTTCCAGATCCGTGTCAGAGATCAAAATCTGTCAAACGTCATCACCGTTGTCAAATTAGAGCCAACAGGCCAAATTAAAAAAAATATTTAGCCGATGTTATTAGAATCATAGCTATTGTAGACAGCGAGTTCCAAGTCACTCTTAAGTATCTTGCGCCTTAAGTGATAACTTATCTAACGTCTAACCAAGTGATCGAGGTAGACATACATCAATATAAATGCTCAATATTTCAACATTGTGAACATGAAAGAATTGGAGCAAATGTGATATCAAGGTTAATATCAATGTGTGGAGTATATCCCCCATTAAAGTTACAATAGAGATCTTTAAGTGTTAGGAAGAGGTCCTGTAAGATAGAAAGGAAAGGGTTTGTAGTGTAGTAAAAGAATACTAAACAAGTTTCTATAAATAGAACTTGGAACCGATGGATGAAAATAACTAAAAAATAATTAGAGTGGGTGCCTAGGATGTTAGATAGAAACTCTTTATATAACTGAGTTACCAATTTTGGTTAGATAGTATATTGTTAGGTATGGGCAATAAAAAGGATGTAGTCCAATATTGATTGCTATCTATGAAGATATTTGATCAGAAGTGATGGTATTAAGTACTTGGCATATAATGGTGCAATTAATAGTCATTTTGGTAGAGAGACATGTTCTCGGGTATACAATACATAGCGTATTATGACGAAAGGACTTGAATATGAATAATTGTAGCTGACTTATGTTCTAGTCACAAAGTTCCTGCATTCCAGAAAAAATAGTTCTTGCTTGACAAAAATCCAGATATTAATTGGTTTTATTTCCTCTTCGGTACAAGGAATCTATGCATTAGTGTGTCCTCAATGTTTGAGTCACCAATGTTATAATTGGGACACGAGCTCTTTCTACTAGTACTGAGATAACTTGTTGATCTTGATCTTGATATCTTTAAAGAGGTTATAAGTATACCATCGACGATCTTCTTTTGAGCAGTCAAGATTATAATGTAGTTTACAACGCTTCGGTCTATTCGATAAATACGTAAACATCATTTTCCACTCAAAAAGCTAGTAGCTTCAACAACAAAGCCCTTTAATAAGAGATTAGTCTATGTGAAAATGACCTTCATGGATTAGGAAATGAAAACTTATATTGTAGAAGTCCGTTAGTCCTGCATATTAACATATGTCTATTTTTCGTTAATCAATATAGTCTGGTGTTCCTTGCTTATATACAGTTGCCGATCGAGATCTATTTATTCTTAATGGCCAATGTCATTGCTAAATATTGTTCAAGGGTTATATACAATAAAAATAATTCTTTTGAACAAGTTTTGCAAGCTTAAAATACATAAATGAAATAAATACTTAGATACCAGTGATAATGTCGAGGGATATTGCTCAATCCGGATAAAATATTGTCGACGGCATAGCGAAAATCATATTCTCCTAGTATTTATATTTAGTTCTACAACGATAGAATGTTAAAAATTTAAATTTATTTCTTTGTAAACTATTTAAAGACTAGCAAGATGTAATTAATTGAGCTTATAAATCAGCATCATCTTCATCAGGCAATGGTAAAGCAGTAGCTTGTTCCATTTCTTGTTGATACTTTTGCATTAAGTCAGCATCAACTTGAACTTCTGGTGGAGCTAATGCAGGGGAGGCAACGAATTCCAATTGGGGATTACCAACCAACTTTCTAGCTAACCATAAGAATGGCTTTTCAAAGTTGTAGTTGGACTTAGCAGAAATATCGTAATATTGTAAATTCTTCTTTCTGTGGAAAGTAATGGTCTTAGCTTTAACTTTACGCTCTTTGACATCAACCTTGTTACCACATAACACAATTGGGATGTTTTCACAGACTCTAACTAAATCTCTATGCCAGTTTGGAACGTTCTTGTAAGTAATTCTCGAGGTAACATCGAACATGATAATACCACATTGTCCATTAATATAGTATCCATCTCTTAATCCACCAAATTTTTCTTGACCAGCGGTATCCCAAACATCAAACTTTATTTCACCAAAGTTGGTATGGAATCCCAATGGATGGACCTCAACCCCTAAAGTAGCGATATATTTCTTTTCAAATTCACCGGTTAAATGTCTTTTGACGAAGGTGGTTTTACCGGTACCACCATCACCGACTAAGACTAATTTGAAAGTTGGTACTTCTTGAGCCATTATTGATAGATTAATCTGATGTATTGAGCTAAAAGAAGAATATTGCTTTTTATATATCTTGTTTTGATTTGAATGAGAAGAGAAGTTCATCGAAAAATTTTAAGGGTGAGGATTTGATTACATAATCGTTGTTTTCGATTTTGTGTTCAGATGGTAGTAGACTACTTCATTCGGAAATAAGTTTTTAAATTGATTTTCATATATTACAATTATTCCGATTAGGCTGTTTTATTGTTAATTTCCTAAAGTGGAAGTAATTTGGCTGCTACGCGTTCATTGTTTTGTTTAGTTTAGACTACCCTTTTCCTATTGATAACTTAAACAGGATAAAATTTGAATGGGTAGATAAAAGTAATCGAATATTTCGATAAATAGCAGTAGAGGCGCCTTAGAGGAAGTATATACTTGACTATGTTGTTTCTTATTAATAGACAAAGTTGTATAAGCAGTTTCAAAATTTTTTTAGAGTTTCATAAACCTCCAATTTTCTGAACTTATGACAACTCAATAAGGAAAAATTCGAAGTTTAGATTTTTTTTTTTTTACAGGTCAAAGTTACTCCCAATACTTTAATAGTTTACGTTTCTAACCAATCAATCTACATTCGTTTGTTTGGAATAAATAAGATATCTTCTTTTATAACAGAGAGATTCGTTTGTTGCCTTTCTTTAGTTCTAAAATACTACACGTAACCACTTGACATTGGCCTACACATATTTTGTTTATTTTTGATCAACTATCTTACGATATTCAAGTAAACAAGCATATTCTGATCGTTCAATTTTTAGTTTGATATCAGTAATTTAGAAATAGAAGGATAGGTAGGTTTCAGCTTCGTACACGTCAAGTTAGATTAGAGATTATCCACCTTCGGCGTCCTATTGAAAATAAAACCCTGAATTTTTTTTGTTTATTAATTTTCCTAAATTTTTACGTCCATCATTTTTTATCTTATAATTAGTAACAATGTATCCACATCAAAGTATATATTACAGTCATCCTAACAATTTACACTTTAATCCTCCAGATTTACCGAATCAGCCTGTTACGCCAATTGATCTAACATACAGTCAATCGATGTTACCATCGAACTTATTGTTGAGTACGCCCTATTTTCAGCCCTCCAGTATGCCACCAATGAGCCAAAGACAATTTTTTACGCCTCAATCCCTAGGTTTTCATCAACCTCCGAATCCTTCTCCTCATTCGGCATATTTGACTCAATCAAATAACAATAGTAATTTAGATCAATTGAATTTATCGAGGACTGTTATTCTTAAGAATTTGAGTGATGATCTAAGTCTTAATGAATTACTAAATGAAATTGACTATGGTCCAATAGAATATTGTAAGATGTTTTCGAAACCAGCACCACCACATTTAAAGGACGTTGAAAATCTAAAGACCTGTTATATATCTTTTGTTAATTCGAAAATATCAATTAACTTCCATTTGAAATACTCTAAAAATCCCTACTATTTAAACAAATTGAAAGGACAATTGAAAAATTCAAAGTATTTAAAGATTTCACTAAATGAGTCGAATAATTTAAATAGCCTGTCTAACACTATAAGAAAACAAGACTACATCAAGTTAAAAACTTTGAATTATATTTTGGAATTCAATGCAACAAGATGCTTATTAATAAGAACAAATTTGAATAACGCTACACTAGTTAAATCAACTGAATCAGAGATTTATAATCAATGTTTAAAGTTTGGAGATGTTGAAGACTTCAAATTTTCTTTTAATGATTCGAAAATGGAGGCTAAAGCATTAATTCATTTCACATCAATTGACTCTGCAATTAGGACTTATGAATACTATTTGAAAAGAATACAAATTGACAAACAACATCAAATAGATCAAGAAGGAACTGATAATGATAATTTAATTAAATTTAAACATGTTTCATTTCATAAAGATAGATGTGACAAGACATTAATTGACAAAGTTAAACCAAGTTCATCCTCTTCATTGAATAGAAGACATTCAATTAACAACATTCCCGAAGAAGGTGACAAAGATGAAAAAGAATTGAACTCTGAATTAGTCTTTGAAAATAATGAGTCAATTAGAAATTCGTTATTATCAGCTAATGATAATAGTCGTATTCTAATTGATCCGATTAGTTCAAATTCTTCTTCGTCACCGATTATTGATTCAGCAAGTACTTCGTTTATATCATCATATCATAATGGATATCAATCATCTCAATTTAGACTACAACCTACTGCACCTCCACCACCAACTAATAATTACCAGATCAATCCTGATCCATTTAATGTTGGTAACAGAACTATTTATTTAGGTAATTTACATCCAAATTCCACAATAGAAGAAATTGCGAATAATGTGAGAGCAGGTGGTTTGGTTGAATCAATTAGGTATCATCCTGATAAAAAAGTTTGTTTTATTACCTTTATTGATCCTACTATCGCATTGAAGTTTTATTTAAATCATCAAGTGTTACATCAGTTAATTATACATGGGTACAATATTACTGTTGGTTGGGCCAAGAATCATTCTGGTCCATTAAGTAGAGAAATTTCCTTAGCAGTGACCGCTGGTGCATCAAGGAATGTTTATATTGGTATTAAATTAAACAAGGATGGTAATCAAGAAGAAAACTTAAAGCTACCAAGTGAAAGTGAATTAAGAAATGATTTTTCAAAATTAGGTGAGTTAGAACAAATTAATTTTTACCATAATAAAGATTGTGGATTTTTAAACTTTTTAAATATCCTAGATGCAATCAGAGTAGTAGAATTATTTGAGTCCAAAAATGTTAGTAAGATTAACAAAATTGTGGAAGATAATGGTGAGTTTTATGATAAATACAAAAACTTTAAAATTAGCTTTGCAAAAGATAGGTGCGGTAACCCTCCAAAGTTTAACTTCAAAAAGAGGTCAAACAATTATAAGAAAAAATCTGTGAAGCCAGACTCAAAATCAACTGAAAAAATTGAAGATGAAAATACTGGAGAAATGATAACTGAAGAAGCAGCAATGGTTTTTGGAATAATTAGTGCTGAGGAAGATAAGAAAGAATTACCTAATGAGGAACCAGAAATAGTATCAAAAGGGCCAGAAGGAGCTCAAGAACAGTTAATTGAAGGATCAAATGATGATGTTGATGACAACGGTAAAGAAAACGAAGCTGATGATGACAATAAGGAATTTGAAGAAGACGAAGAAGATGATGAAGATGATGATGACGTTTCTATTATAATTGGATCAGACGATACTTCGTCGACTACTGCACATAACAGCAATAAAGAGGGACCAAAAAAATATCCTAATCATAAGATCTATCATAATAAATTTAGCTCATCTGAATCTTTTACTCCTATTAAGAAATCATCTAGAAATTCGTCCAATTTATCATTAAATTCGAATTACTTAAAATTTTACAATCAACCACAAACTAAATTTCCTTCCTCGCCATTTATACAACAACAACTGTTGCATTATATGCCAAATCAACAGAGACAATCAAATATCAGGCTTCAACCTCCGCCTCAGCATGTCAACAGCTATTCCAATAGCTTTTATTCGAATCATCTTCCATCGGTACCTCCTCAACTTTATTCAGCGAATCACTCAAAGAATCTTTATTCTACCTCAGGCTCCCAAGTTATGGCTCAATACTTAGCGAAATCGCAACATGATAGTTTGTTGTATGCTGCTAATATTCTATCAAATGATGTTGGAATTGATGAAGATAGCGAATATAATTATAAAAATTATAATAGTAGTGGTAGACGTCATTCGAGAAAATAATGACTTCTTTTAATCCACTATTAATTGTTAATTGTTTGTACCTAGAGTATTAGTGAAATTTTCGATATTACTTGAGATAAAAAAATTATAGATTGGTTTATATATAACAGGATTGAAGAACGAACTTCAAGTTTACAAAAGCTTTGGATTATGGATTGTTTAACGTTTTTTATTTAACATTTTTGCTATACTTTTTTTATTAAAAAGAATAATTTTTCTGGAGTAAAAGCAGGCTTTACTTACATTTAGTTTACGTTTAATTAAATAATTCTTTTATTTACTAAAAAAATTTTTTATTATATACTTAATTTACATTTAAAATTGTCTATGAACACTATATGTTTCCATCTATCGCAATTGATCCATATGTACCAATAACTGAACAAATGAACGCTATCAAAATACCACATCTGATAAAAAATTTTTGAAAAGTAGATATATCATCTTTAGCAATTTTTAAGTAAAACAATAACGGTAAAGTTATGCAAATCGTAAAACAAATTGCACTGCCTAAAAAAGAGACAATCCTACCAAATGAGGTGAATAACAATGAAAGTGCTAGTAGCATAGAACAGAATAATAGCCTTGAAATTATTCTTTTAAAACCATATATTTCCTGCCTTTTACCATTTGAAACAGTGATCATATTTATATTATAAATATTAAAAATCTTTTCATAAACAGTTATAAGTGGTCTTACAATTAAAGGTAACTTTGATATCGGTAATAAACCCATAAATACAGATATTAGTGGTCGAACCCAATCCGGATAGTTCTCATTAGTCATTAAGTTCTTGGTAATTGAATCTTGACACTTTTGACCAAACATTAAATAACCAACTACTGAAATCAAAAAGTCTAAATCATATGTTATAAAGAATGTAATATTTGAGCAAGAATTGAACTTTGATGGATGTCTCATATCTCTATATAATTCAGGAAAAACAGGATGGCCGCCCCAAGGTGCTAAATATATACCTAAGCTTAGTAGCAAATATTTATATTCAGCTGGCCATAAATTTGTCACCTCTGGTGCCAATAATGATCCTGGACCATTTGAAGTTAGCAATCCACAGATTACTATCAAAATGAGTAGAAGAGTGGTACAAATTATACCTAATAAACTAAAAATGGATAAAATGGACAATGGGGCAAACGATAAAATTAAAATTGTTGATACAATTGCAAGTTTAAATGTAAATTCTGATATATGTGGTAACAAAATTCTGAATGAATCGCTGAACAATATAATTAACGAAAGTGTTGCACCCAATAAATCAATTGAAAATATTAATGTCACTATCACTTGCACTGAGTTACCCCCATACAATTTCGCAAGGTCACCATAACTGTGCAAATTTGGGTGCCTTTTTAATAATCTACCCAAAATTTTGGCTGTATAATTGGTAATTAAAGCACTTGACAACAACATTATACACCCAAAGACCCATCCAGATAGTTTGAAGCCAAATGGTAAAGATAACATACCAATGCCCATCAACGTATTAATTGAATTGAATACAGTCTGAGGCGATGTCGAGTTCCCACCGAGAGAGCCAGGTAACTTAATTGAACCAGTGTCAGATAATAACGGACTCTCTTCATCATGTGGAAATTCAAAAGTGCTAATATGATTATATCCTCTGCTTAGTGGTCCTAATTCACCATCACTTTCGGCAACGTCTGCTTGTTCTCCTGCCTCCAAGGCCGGTGAAGTATTTGGCGAAATACTATCCTCAACGAACGGACGTTCAAGATAATCCAGTCCCGAGTACGATTGCGCTCTTTTATATGATGACGCAAAGTTATTAAGTGAATTTGGCCCTCCGTAATCCAAGAACGATCTTCTTCTTTCTCTTGTTTGATTAGAATTACTACCTATCGTGGTTGGAGGAAAAGACATACCCTATTTAGAATTGTATGCAAGTTTAATTTTCTTTTTTCGATTCAGAAATG
This sequence comes from Schwanniomyces occidentalis var. occidentalis, assembly GCA_031081865.1. NCBI lineage: Eukaryota > Fungi > Ascomycota > Pichiomycetes > Serinales > Debaryomycetaceae > Schwanniomyces > Schwanniomyces occidentalis. The sequence continues at coordinate 84,634 of JARYTB010000017.1, forward strand.
ACACAGAATACGCTATATGTAAGTTTTAAATATTTATAATTGGAAATCATTACTGCAACTGTAGACAAGGTTCATCAGGAGGAAGTTTTTCATCTTCTAATTACATGACGGTTTGGAACACGGATCCTCACTAAAACGTCTACAAAAAGTCCAAAATGATATAGGTTCTAAAACCAGCCATTTCTACTAGCGTCTTCTAATAGTGAAAACCTAGAATACTTCTATTTATATTAGTAAATGTGTCCATACTCGAAAAATAAGTGAACTTCAAATTAACACTAAAAGTACTTCCCTTTCAGGATATGAATAGGTATTATTCACTAAATGTAAGTAGTTTTAAAGCTATCACATCCATTAAAATCCTATTCAGAGCTGATTGGGTCCTAAAGCATGAGGATATAGATATCATTCATAAGTACGCTTTCAAAATTAAGTAGAATCAAGCTTCTTCAACTATCAGTTCACAGTAAGATAGAGTATGCGGTATAATATAGGGTACAAATGTGCCTCCGACTTTACTTAAAAATATACTAATATCTAAATATCATGTTAGCTTTTCATTTACATAATACTAAATGTCCTATTGCCTAATGTTCTTTGTTACTTATCAGTAAGTTCAAGCAAGTTCAAGCACCATAATGCGTGGCTAGTGACTACTTCTCCTTGTTTGTGGTGAACGTACAATATTTATGATTTCGTATAAAGTGCTTCAAAATCCTTTGGCTACTAGAATGAGGTACTAGATGAAGTTCTATAGGACAACTGCATAAGCGATTGAACTTCTACTACATGATTGTCATTCTAGCCTCTTTTGATATTTCGATCTATTGATTATTGTACTGTATGTAAATAATCATACTTAGCTGCGAAATATACTCTTGTAACAATAAGGTGGCATTTAGAGATAAGGATATTTGATTAAATGTCTTGATCGATTAATATCATTTTATTTTATGAAGGTGGTGTTTTGAATGTTAAAGTCCAAAAATACAAGGGACTTATATGACCGTATATGAAAAAAATTGGCCTAGTCTCGGGTATATTGAGATACATACATAATCTTGCAGAAACTGACATTACAGGCAAAACATTCAATCATTCATCTTGCAAAAGCAGATACTAAATCAAATATGAGTTGGAGTTATGGTTCGAATCATCTAATAAATCAAAATCAGATAAAAGAGGAAAGGTAACTAATCACGTTTATCCTGATTTCATCAAAAAACATTTTTTTTCTTTGATTTGGGTTCATCATTTTTAAATCTTTAAATTTTCTGCTTATAATTGCCAAAATCATATACACTATTCAGTCAACCTTATAATTTCCATTTTGATATTAATAAATTAATAATTTGCTTAAATTATACTTTGTTTAATATTGATTTTTAAAAAGAATTTCGTTAACTTATAAAACTTTAGTGATAGTCATTAAATTTTTGCTATTGGATTTATTCTAGTTCCATTTAACTGATTTTTGGATAGATCATCTTCTTTTTATCATCTATATTCCTATTCTTCGGTTTCCAATATTCTAGTATTCTTCTTGTTGTCTTATTTATTTTGATACCGATATAATATGTCTACACCTTCTCAACAAAGTTATTATACGCAAGAATATATTGGGGGAACATCTTCAACAGATCAAATAGTTGGGGTAAATCAAAACTCAGATCAGAATCAACACAGTAATCATCAGGATCAGCTTCATTCTATTCCCTCATATCATGGGGTTTTACATCAAAGACCAAAAAATTATGCATTTACAGAGCCAAATTTTTATCCATTTCAACAAGTTTATCCGAATACATCCAATGAGTACTATTCGAATAATGAATATACATCTAATATTAATTCGACGCCATCATTAACTATAAACAGCTTATCTCTGTCAGTTGACGCCCAACAACAACCGTCGCAAACCTTCACTCCTCAACAACAATACCAGCCACATCCATATGGCAATCCAAACATTTTGTTTCAACCATCAAATTTATCAACAGTTTCAAATGTTCCAACTGTACCACCCCTAATACGTAACCATCAACATCAATCATCTAATACATCAACTGTTTCGACAACAACTACTAATTCGACAAATACTCAACAAAAACATCTGAGAGCTTCTTCAACTAGCACCACAAACAATGAATATCCCGAACCGGTTAAACCAAGAATTGCAACCACTTACTGGGAAGATGAAAAAACTATATGCTATCAAGTTAAAGCTCGTGGAGTTTTAGTTTCAAGGCGTGAAGACACTAATTTTATCAATGGCACAAAATTATTAAATGTGATTGGAATGACAAGAGGCAAAAGAGATGGTATTTTAAAAACAGAAAAAAATAGAATAGTAGTCAAAGTTGGTTCTATGAACTTAAAAGGTGTTTGGATTCCTTTCGAAAGAGCTGCTGAAATTGCTAGAAATGAAGGCGTTGATAATGATGAGTTATTAGGACCTTTATTTATAAAAGATTTGAAAACTTATTATAAAACAAAAGGTTACAAACTAAAGATTGATAGTAATATGAAAGATGAACAGATACCTCACAGTGCCGATGAAGACAGTAGTCCTTACCTAAATACATCAAATATTGACTTTACAAGATCACCTAATAATAATAACAATAATAATGAATCAACTGCTACAACTACTGAAAATGTCACTAAGATTAATCCATTATTCCGTCAAGAATATTTTGATACTAAATCCCCCATAAATCCAATTGCAAAAGACGATTCTATCAATTATTATACCGCTTCTCAGACTACTGCCATCCCTAACAATAGTCATAAAAATTAGTTCCTGTGTATTTATATAAATAATGGTGGTATCCCAAAAACGTTATGTTCAATTCTCTTTAAACCTTATTCTTATGATTTTTCTTCTTGTATTCATATAGTCTGTTATATTTATTCATACATGTTGTATTTTGTACGTTTTCTTTTCTCCTTTTTTCCTAACAATTACACTTAAATATTAAATATTTTAACATTAAAAACATATAATGTATAAGAGAAGGCTATATAAAAATCTTTTTGAAAAAATAACAGTTAATCTATTTCACAATCTAATAAAGTAAAAAAATAGAAAATGAATAAAAATAATTAAGCAAATAATCACATACTATAATCTTCAATCTCTTCTTCATCGATTGGAACTAAAGTGCCTCTAATTCTTTGTTGTTCTTCAATGGTCTCAAACAAACCTTTAAATGTACCTTTACCAAAACCATTATGATGATGCCTTTGAATTATTTCAATAAATAAAGTTGGACGATCGTGTAGAGGTTTAGTGAATATCTGTAAAATATAGTTACAGCATTTTGAACTCTTATTTCTTGTAGATGGATCATAGTCAACTAAAATACTTAATTGTTTAAGTCTTTTGAAATCTTCTCTCAAATTCACATCGTCATTTTTTAGTCTCTGTTCTAACTTGGCGTAATATCTGTCCGAAACTGTATTAAACTCAACTCCTCTAGCAGCTAATGCTCCAACAGTCTCAATGATGTTATTAGTTCTTAGAGCAATATGCTGGACACCCGGTCCACCATTGTAGTCATTGAATTCTTCAATTTGACCCCTCTTTTTACCTTTTGCAGGTTCGTTAATGGGCATTTTGATTTTGCCATTTCCAGAAGCCATAACAATTGATCTTAAGGCAGTTTCACCTGTAGAAACATCTTGTTCATCAACGGACCAATATTTATGAAATCCGAAAATATTTGCATAAAATTTAGCTTGCTGCATCATTTCATTCCAAGAGTAATTTTCAACACAATGGTCAATACATTCCAATTGAATTTTGGGTAATCTACTAACTTGGTTGAGATAACTCTGGCTAGGATGACTGATTGGCTCCGAAAATTTTGGTAAATATTGTCCCCTATAGTCAATATTCTCAATTAATGTGTGCTGAATATCAGTCTTTGGTATTGTAATGGTTGCGATTTTAACGGAACCAAATTTATCGCCGATGGTTTTTGGTGACTTGATTACACCAGCGCCAGCTTTAACGGCTTTAGCAAAAGTATAATCAACATTTTCCACTAAAAATGACACATCCATTACACCTTCACCATGGACTTTTAAAAATTTTTGAATCAAAGCACATTCCATCATATCACTATAGATGTTTTCTGAATTATTAACAGTATTTGAGATAATTCTGCCATAATCATTAATTGAACTTTTGAAAGCTTTTGAATTCAAAATTTTATTATAGATTTTTCTGCCTAAATTTCTTGAATTATTTGAAATTGATAAATTATCAATCTTGTCAGCAATAAAATCATTAACTAAATCGCTAGCTGAATTTTTAAAGCTTTGCAAATATTCATGTTTGTTAATTTCACTTAGTCTCAATAAATCTTTCTCAAAGAAAGGAAATTTTAAGACATTTTCTTCTTCTACTGTTTCTAAAGTATTAACGATTTCAAAGATAACAGAACCATTCTTAATAACATGAGAAGCAATTAATCTTGAATCATTTTCTAGACCTTTATAAGCAATTTCTTTAAATCCCATTGATAACTGCAAAAATTTTGACATTTGTTTCGCATTTGAACTACAGATCTTTAATGAATGAAAATTAATAAAGCCGTCAATTGAATATTTAGAATTAATAAAACCATTTAATAATAGTTCATCGGTGGTTAAATCCAAGATCGGATCATTTTCAACTGGAAAATATGGTAGTTCATTCTGCAAAATTGAATCAAATTCTGACTCCTTTGACGATTGTTCATAGTACGCTTGATTAAAATTGGAGAATGATTGAGTGAAATTATCCACACTCTTGATCATCGGAATAGATAGCAAAAATAATGAAAGAAAACTTTATTAGATAGGAAGATTAACTCTCGAAGGTAAAGGAGACAGAAGCAAAAATAAAACACAAACCAAAGAGGTATTGGCGCTTAATATAGTTTCTTGCAAAATGTATTTGTAACTTTACAACCAGTTGCGATTGAAAAGACTTGTAACTTATCACCACAAAAACATGAATGTTTACGATTAACATCTACTATAAATATTTAATACACTTATATTACAATTAAGAAGTTTTCTCAATTCTTGACTCTAAACAGGCTTCATTTTCCGAACCAGTTTTTTCAATGCTATTTTCATCTAAATTTCCTTTTATAGTAGCCAACTTAACAATATTTTTAGTTCCCAAAACAAATACTGGATGAAATGGGACAAATATTATCCCACATATAGCAATCATTAGAGCATCCAATACCATTAAGTAAACTTCATGCGTGATCAAGTAGCCCCTGAAGCCTTGAGCTAGTTCTACCACTCTATAAACGCATCTGATATAAATGGCTACGACTACAATAGTCATTGCTAATGGAAACCAATTAAATAACTTACGTTGACGGATATGGCTAAATCGAGGATTATAAAATTGATCCAAATGATCCAACCTATAATTTCTTGTTGATGGTAAGTTAAGCAATAATTTGAAAAAGTTGGTGAGTGATCTTTTGCTTAAAGAGGAGCCAGACTCAGTTTTCTTTGAGTTTTTAAAGTACGCCCTATTTAAAAACTCATACCAAAAATATAAAAAGACAGACATGGAAAACACTTGGAATGCAATACCTGCTATCATAGTATTTGTACCAGGTCTAGTATTTTTATGATTTTTTGACGCAATACTTGCAGAACCACCCCCGCCGGCTTGAACTAACAATGAGACCACATCACAAGCAATGAACAAGTAGGAATACCACATAGGTTTCAATATAGAATATTCTCTACCGTGAATAACAACTAATTGCGCAAACAAAAAGTAAATACCACCCATCAAGAACGCAGGTGCTATGGTCAACCCAACATATTGTAACAAGTAGAAATTAATATTCGTATTATCTGAAAATGACAAAACTCTACCTAAAAACCCTGCAAATTCCAACCCTAATCCACAAAAAAATGTAATATTATACCAATGATATCGTGACTTGATCATCATCAACGCAGTGAAAAAAAAAGTAATAGCAAAGATAACTAAATAGATTATATTTGCTGGCCGATTGAGCGTTGACCTATATAGATTTTCCTCCCATGCTAGATCCTTCAAATTTAAAGTCGAGTTAAATATTGCCTGAGTAGCATAACTTTTTATTGAATCATCTGTTGCTGTAGCTAAAACTTCTTGTGCTTTCAATATTGTTAATGAAGCTTGTGCCCCTCTGAAAATTTGAGAAAGTGAACGTAGTTCAATATAATCTGCTTCTGTCTCAGCTCTAGATAATGCTGAAGTATATGAAAAAATTAAGTCAGATGAATATGTAGGGTTAATTGATTTTAAAGTTGTCGAGGTAGGGAGCGTTGACGGTGCCCATGTTGAAAGTGAAAAACTCATCAGTAAAATTTCTGTTTGTATATGAGATACTGATATAGTATAAACGATGGGTAGGGGAGAAAATCTTTTATGTAGAATCTGTATCGTTGAGACTCTTAACTTTAGTAAACGGCTATAACAAAAGCTTTTGCGCTAAATCCAAAAACACAAGAGCCAAGCGAGCTCAAAAGTCGCCGATTATTTACCAACTGTGGTATTCCCTTTCCAACTTCAAATCTAGATCATTTTGATGGCAATAAGCACTACTTCATGTCAAGTAATATAATATTACTGCTACTCTGGAGGCTACTTAGCACTATGTCCGTCTTTAAGTACCACGGGTAAGTATGCAATCGCTCAAGATCTAATTACTTTAATCTAGAGAAACATCAAATATAACAGGATAGACTTATAACAACATTTTGGCTAAATATTCAGATAGGAGTCTGTAATCTGCCATCCGAGTTGTGGTCGTAGAACTGCCATTATCAACTCTAAATATGAAATCTCCTGCGATGGATTGCTAAATCTTTGGAAGGATTTCAACTGATTACCACCATAACTTTGATCCAAGAGTGGTTGTATATATTCTGGCATAAATCGAAGTTGAGTTAATACGATCCTCTGTTATGACCTATATTGTGGAATTAGGTCAAAGGATCAAAACGTCTACAATGTAAATTATTACATCAAATATATAAGATCGCGTAGTTGCAACTTTTATTACATGAAACAAGGCTTATTGAACAGAACAGAATTTAGTATTCTCAGGAAATTCAATTAAATTCTTGGCGAAGTGCAAGAAGGCTCTAAACACCTAGTTCTGTTTTAGGGCTATTTCTAATTAACAATAATCGGGTAACAAACATAAAGAATAATTAGCGTAATGTTTACAATAAATAAGTTGGCCAAATAAAGTCCAATATTTTGATGTATTTTCCGAGAACAGTTTATAGACATAGCTTGGTGAGATATATGGTTGATTCTTGGGACAAATCCTGTTTTAGTTTCGCATCGCATTATGTATGGCTAACTCGAGCTAATTCAGCGGCTATTGATTTGTAATTTCGCGGTATTAAAACAACTTAGCCCATCACATACCAAGTTAACAATTACGGAGCAGTAGTGACTAACAGTGATGTCTGTTTTCTCAAGTTCCTCAGCTAATCTAATTTGTTCATAACTCTCGATAAAATGGATTAGGGTATGCGGATTTACTAAACCTTTCTCTGAAACTACTATCATAAGTGTGACTACTAAGAAACGAAAAATAAACCAAGCAACATGAAGAAATATTCGGATATAGTCGTTAATCGCATATTATTGGCATTTAAATGGTATTAACTGATATGATTTGCGCATAAATTCTATCGGTCTCGGTACATACATAATGCACAGCAATAATTGAGTCCTTTTTCTTGAATTTACTACGTCATGAAGGGATAAGGCTGTATTAAATAGAAGATTGAATGCTCTAGGGTTTTCAAATGGAAGTATGAAATCACAAGGCGCAAAGAGAGTAATTACATTTTATTGGAGCAAATTGCACTAGGAAACGCAATTATATGCCATAAAGCAGGCGTCTAACTAAACATACCATCAAATAAGTTACTCATATATGACTAAGATAGATTATACGGTGTTAAAAATTCTAATGGTTGAGGTTGAAGTAGGAAGTATGTGAATGCTAATAGAGTCAACACTTCGGACCGGTTTAGTCGGAACAGATCTGAATACTTAGCAGGCAATTTATAACTCTAAAAATTGAACACTAGATAAAGGAAAGTATATTTGGTGTTAAGCAAAGATTTTAAAAATTAAAACTTTGGACCATTTAGTGTTACCGGTTAAGTCAATTTTCATCCAGCTACAGATCCAGGCACTACTAGATATGCATTAAAGTTTGGTGCTATGAAAATTAACTTACATGAACAAAATAATGAATTCTAGCCATTTGCAAATACACCGTTACCGGGATCAGAAGACTTATGCTTTATTCTAGATGATTCGGCCAGTATTAAGCCAATTTCAGATGTGATAAAGTTCTTAACTGAGAACTATGTTCCAATTGAGTCTGGTCCAGTCAGCACTACGGGAGCCAATGGTCAAATGACGAGTGTTTATATAAGATATCCTGATTTGAACAAACTAATCGAGATTGCAAAATGTAATTCATCCTAGATGTGCATTAAATATTTACTTATAAAAAAGTTATTTCCTATTATACAAACATTGAATTAAAGTTTCTTTAAGTAGCGATATTAGTTTGAATTGGCTCTTCTTGTTCATATTCAATTTCAACTCTAGCTCTTCTCTTCTTTCTATCTTTCTTACCATCTGTAGCCGATTTACGTTTAGATGATGATTTCTCATCTTCGTCATCTTCATCGTCAGTATCTTCTTCCGATGATTCGTCTTCTGATGAATCATCTAACCATTTTTCTAAGTCTTCTAAATCAACTAACTCATCATCTCCATCATCTTCAACGTATTCAATTTCACCAACATCGCTTTCATCATCGCTTTCTAATTCAATATCTTCATCTTCATCAAATTCTTCTTCTTCTTCTTTCTCATCAACTTTACCCAAGACTTTCTTCCAGATACTTTCATCGACATTTAATGGTTTATCACCATAAGCACCGCTTTTCAATCTTTCTAATAATTCCTTTTCAATTGCTTTTTCAATTTTTGCAGCGGCGAGAGCCTTTCTCTCTCTGTTTTCCTCCTTTCTTTTAACCTTATGTTTAACACCGACATAGTGTCTTTCTTCGTCTCTTAATGCTAACCTTCTTTCAGTTATCGCCACTTGAGTCAATCTAGTTAGTCTTTGTTTGCATTTATGAATTAAAAACTTTTGCCAGTACTGCAAATGATTATCAACTTGCTCTAGGGCCTTGGTGTAATTTTTAGATAATCTAATTCTTTCCCACAATCTCGATGGCATGTGGGCTCTTTCGACAGTTTTCATATAGAGATACAATTTACCATCTACGTTTTTAACTGTTGCATACCTTGCGTTAGCCAAAGGGCACGATTGCCTTGAACACAACCCAGATACATTGTACTCATTTCTACAAAAGTTCTGATCTTTTGTAGTTTTAATCTTAAATGCACAAAATTGCTGATTTATAACTTGCCAAATAACTTCGTCAGACATGCAGAATGTAATAAATAATATAAATGATTAAATGATATTAAGTAATGAAAATAATTGGGTTATGCTAAAATGAGGGAAACGTCTTTTAATTGTCTTCCTTTTATCTTCCTTCTTTCTTAAAATGGATAATTAGGATGAAAAGATTTTAATGTAATTGTCGATATATATAACCGTATAAAGAAGATTGAAATCACCCTGATAATATGAAAGAATATTCTTTATGGACAAAAGTGATTGAAAAAAAATTCAAGAGATGAGAAGGCAAAATGAAAAAAAAAACCAATTCTACATAACCATAAGAATAACACTTATGTAATCAATAGTAATAATATTATGTAATTGAACATGTTGTAGCCAAATCATTACCCAATACTATTTTGATGTTGAAGGATATAGCTAAAAGTATGATTTATTGGCTCCTTAGGTTGATGGGCTTTCTTGGGATATGCGGTTTGATCTTAACCAGTTTGGGGCCGATGACAATGGGAAATTTGACATGATCTAGTTTATGAGCAATTCTTGAAAAGGAGATCAAAGTAATCACAATTTGATAAGGGTCTTTTCTTTCAAATAGATCAACGGTCTGAAAGATTTCATCGTGTGGAACTCCAATGACTTGACACAATGTTAAAAAGAAAGAGATATTTTCCATCTGTACGAATGGCATTCTGGAGCTCTTATATTTAACACAGGGATTGTTTGGAAATTGTAGTAATTTGCCTAGTTTGCATAAGATTTCGCCGTCTTTTAAAATATCTAGTAAATCTCGGTCGTTATTATCGTATTCATTGATTAGCGACGTAGGGATTGATAGTATTTTAAAAATATATTCCTTAACTTCACTCTCGCTATTCTCATATTTCAACTGACGAGACTTTTTTAAGTCTTGATCTAGGTTTGTATACGCATTTTGATCTTGATTTGATTGATTTGCATGCGTATAGCTCATTCTTATATAAGTGAATGATTTGCTTGTTTGTCGATTAGTTGGTTTCCTAATGCCAGTAATATAGACGATTAAGTTTCTCTCAGTTAGAACCTACGATAAATATATTTACAGCACAGAACTGGATGCGCACCAAAACTACTTTTGTTTATTTCGGAATGATAAATTTTAGTAAAATACATAACTACATATATATAAGTATAGCATTTACCCCTTAATTATGTAATCTCTTTTCATAAGAGTGTAAGCCATGAACACCACCTTCGAATTGAGCAGAAGCAGTTCTGAATTCGAATCTGACTTCACTATCATCGACTTTTTCTCTTAACTCAGTTAAAGATTGAACACCAATGTCTTGCAAAGAGTGTTGTAAACCATTAAATAAGTATGGGACAAATTTGGTGATTGAACCTTTATCAATAACGGCACCAGAAACACCTTGAGCAACCAAAACTTTATCAGATTCAGAGAAATATCTGGAAGTTGAGGCGTTTGCATTAGTAGATGTTTGTTGCATAGCATCGATTGAACCCATACCTCTGTAAGTTTTCAATCTCTTACCGTCACGATAGAAGTAGTTACCTGGAGTTTCAGTGGTACCAGCCAATAAACCACCCATCATAACACAAGAAGCACCTAAAGCTAAAGCTTTAGTGATATGACCAATGTTACCAATACCACCATCGGCAATACATGGGACACCGAATTTGTTAGCGAATTCGGTAACATTACGAACAGCAGTACCTTGAGGTCTACCACATGCCATAACTTCTTGAGTAATACAAATAGAACCAGATCCCATACCAATTCTTAAAGCATCAGCACCTACTTCAATTAACAAGGCTGCTTGCTCTCTAGTAACAACATTACCAGCGATAACTTGTAAGTCAGGATATTTTTCTTTAATCCATTTAACCATATTCAATTGGTAAACAGATGTACCATTAGAAGAATCCAAAACAACAACATCTAAACCGGCTTCGACTAATTTACCTAATCTTTCTTTATCAGTATCAAGGGTACCAATAGCAGCACCACATAATAATTGCTTGGAATCAAAGGATTTGGAAGCGTAAGGGTATGATTGATTTTTTTGTAAATCGGTTAAAGAAATCAAAGAAACCAAGTTACCGTTAGCATCAATAATTGGTAATTTACCCTTTTTAGAAGATCTTAATAATTCATTTCCTTCATCTAAAGTGATGCCTTGCTTACCAGTAATTAAATCTTTGGTCATAACTTCAGACACTTTTGAAGAATTATCTTCATGAAATTGAACATCACGAGAAGTAACAATACCAACTAATTTACCTCCAATTTTACCGTTTTCTATATTGTAACGTTAGTAAATCCTTCATCATTAATTGACGTGTTTCTATTTTTCAATTAATTCTTTAGCCCATCAGTGAAACAAGTTATCCCCAACATCGTTTGATGTGAAATCGGTAGAACGAAAGTTATAAAATTTAAAAGTAAATCATCATAATAAGAACAAATTTAAGAAACAAAATTAAATTGAAAACAAAAGTTCATTTTCAAATCTAATACATACCAGTAACTGGGAAAGAAGTAAAACCCAAGTTTTTCTTCATAAATTTAACTTCTTCAACAGTAACGTCAGGAGAAACAACAACCGGATCGTTAATAAACCCATTTTCATATTTCTTAACTTTTCTGACCATTTCTGCTTGTTCTTCGGCAGTACAGTTGTGGTGGATAATACCAATACCTCCCAATAACGCCATATTGATGGCCATGCTTTCTTCAGTAACTGTGTCCATAGGAGAAGACACAAATGGGGACTTTAAGGTAATTTTCTTAGTTAACTTAGAGTCTAATTTAACTGCAGACGATGGAAAGTCAATTAATCTAGGCAAAACCAAGAAATCGTTGTATGTCAATCCTCCAAAGTTAGCGGAATCAATCAATTCTTGAACTGATAATCCATCTTTTTTAGGGTAATCTTTTAAATATGATGAAGCACTAGAGGCGTCTAAAACCATTGTAATAATAATATGAAGGGGCAAACTTTGCCAAAAAAGAAAACTTAAAACCGAAAAAAATAGAGGAAGATTAGATGTATTTATAATAATTTGCAATGACTCTGGCTGTAGGTAAGTGTAGTAAGTTCCTAGGGTAAAAAGTGAGATGAGACAAATGAAAATTTTCTATGGAAACAGGGCTTCATAACTATCACTGATTTTAAGCGGCAATGATAATACTAGTAACAGCAGACTCTGATAGCACGATAACTATTGTAGCGATAGCAGCATATCAGTGTAATTGACTATATCTAAGAAGTCCAGGGCTAGTATTGAAAAAAGCGGATGGCAGCGGGCGGTCATGTAAATGGAATAAAGCGATGAAAGCAAATGTATCGGAGCCTCCGAGGAGCTGAGACCCGACAGCTAAAATGTAAAATCAACAGAGAGAAATTTAGCAGCGTTAGGTGCGAGAAGCTACCTGCCAATGAATATTAGCAAGAATAGTGATAAGAAGGAAGACTAGTGCGTTATGACAAATATTATATCGTCGAAAGTAACATAAAAGTGTGTGTTTGCTTATATAGAGTTAATACTGGTACTAGCTAATATTAAATTACATATATTTGTAAACTATTACTATTCCTACATCAATAGTATTATTAATATTTAGTCGCGCTGCTAAAACAAAAGACTGTTCTCGTAGCCCAATACTTATTCTTAACTACAATTTTCTTAGATTTGGTCTTATATCTTCTTATATTTATAGTACATATGTATGACTCTATTCTATATATCACTGTTTAAGTTAGTTTCATATTCTTGTAGCTCCATTAAGCATTCCCTACGAATTATACTTTTATTCAGTGTAGCGGTTCTTGTTTTAATTCTTCTTTAGTAATTCAAGACCATAAAACGGCTAGGACAAGAATCATCATTCAAAGTTTTAATTTCAGTAGGTTTGAAGCCTGCCGATAATTACATACCTTTTGAGGTGAAAGCCTCTAGAGGGTGAGAATAAAGAACTAACATGAACAAATTGAATGCCCTCGTTTTATAAGATCAAGAATGGAATGCCATTTAATGACTTAACAATAAATCCGGGTAACGCTTCTAAATTCTTTTTAAGGGTATTTTAATGATTGCAAAATAATGTGGATAGCTTTAGATAGTTTTATGATGGTTCCATGTAAGATATATTAACTTGTTCTTCATGTTTCCTTTGCCAGTCAAAAAAGTATTGTTCTGATTAGGAAATACTGTATTATAAAATTTTTAAAACTTATCTTGTATAGAATTTTATTGGAAAAAATGTTTTGGTCTATAGATTTGTTACTCTGGAAAAACTTCAGTCGAATTTTAAGGACAACAAATATTCGTCTCAGCAAGGATTCATTGAAAAAATTTAATAGATTTAGTTACGTAATATACGGATGATTTTGGAATAAAGTGAGATATTCGGATTGTGATGCCGTCAGAAATTCACTTTAATATTTTGATCGCAATAATCCATATATACTATGTGCTACATTAATTGTAGCTAAATTCATTGTACCTTTCTGAATACAAGAGTTGCGTCTACTTAATGTGCATTAAAATAGATACTCAAAGATTGAATGGCGCATGTTTTTATTGACTCCTGTGATCCAAAGTTCCTCTATACGAGAATATCTTTCGTATACTAAATGATATATATATTTAAAACAGAGTAATTATGAACAAAAGTAAGGAATACAAAAACGCACAATACTATCTTGATCACAGTAAAAATCTAGACTAAACAAAAAAAAAAAATAAAAATGAACGTTACAAAAAATATCTTTTCATCCTTTTTCATAAAATAAAGATAGTAAAAGTAGCAAAGTGATGATAAATAAATAGACAAGTAAGCAAATGAAATCAAACATTTAAAACTATCATAACAAGAAATAAAAAAATATGAAAACAACTAAAGCAATAACTAGTAACAAAATAAATGGATGAAATTTACAGATAATTGTTTTCTGTTTCTCTTCTGTTTGAATCTTCAACAAAATAAAAAAAATACAAATACCCTAAGAATTTGAAATAATAAAAATTTAAATTTAGCGACCAATAGTATGTTAGTCATTTATTTCATCATTTATTTCAACTTCTTTTTGCTTCTTCTCTTTATCTTTTAAGCTTTTGACAAATTCTTCAATTCTTTTCCAACCTTCTTTTCTAGCTTGCTCCCTCGCCTTTTGCTCTTCTACCGATTGATGATATAACATTGTACAATGATCATATAAAATGGGATTATGATCCATAAATACTTTCAATGCTCCAAATGCTAACAGGTGAATACTTCTATTCCAGTTGGATGTGGCCGAATTATGTGGCGGTATATTTGACCCAAATTCATCTAGATTATTTTGTGGTGACGAAAACGAATCGTAGTATTCCTCATCAGTCATATCATGCAAATGATTTACTGAATTTTGCTGATTCATGTCATTTAAAATTAATCCACTATCAACCAAGTTGCCATTAGCATCAGTTGTAGCGTTTGGATTTTCTAATAATTTTTGGTGCATCATTCCGTTAGTTATACCTGGTTGCGTTGCATTAGTTAACTCATATAATGATGCGAATATAATTGGTAATACAACCTCAGCGTTTTCTGTTACTAGGGTTAGAAAATACTCATTAGACCAGTAACATAAAACTTTCTCACTAACTTGAAAATGTGGGGATGAAATACATTTTGATAACTGAGCAAATAATGGTATTTGAATTTTTAGGAATTCGTTTGGTTCCATTACTTCGAATATATCTTCAATTTCATTTAAAAACATAACCTCTTTTGGAGAATTAATTTTTGGCCAGTATCTCAATAATCCCATTAAGACATCTTCTGTTAAAGTTGGATCTTTTTCTAAAAATTGCACAATACAATAAGCCAATTGTGGATGATATAATGATAAGCTCTTAACTTTATGCAATGGTATCAAAACTCTAACTAGAAATATTTTATGTTCTTCCTTCAATGGTAAAGCAAATCCATTAATGATTGAACCTAAAATTTCTAACAATTCTCCAATACCATTAAACCGCTCCGTTTCATATGTAAATTGTAAAAATACGTTGTTAATTGATTTTCTGATAAAACTTCTTAAACTTAAAAACTTTCCATAGATTCTATGCAATGTAGTTTTTAAACAATCCCTTTCTCTAGGATCTTCGCTATCAAATAACTCCAAAATCCTTAAAATAAAATCATGATCAATATATTGTTTAGCAACTTGATGTTGAAAATCTGGCAGTTCAATAAATCTTAAAAAGAATTCATATATTGCTTGCATATGTGGCCAAGCCAATTCATTAACTGGTTCATCTTCATCAGGATCAAACAAATCTCCAACTGGATTAACTGGTGGGGGAATTGGCCTAAATAAATTCTTTCTGAACATTGCAACGACATGTTTGTACATTTCATCAGTGTAAGTAAACCTATTATTAGAAATAAAATGAATTAATTCTTGTAAAGTGATTCTTTTAATCTCTTTACCTCTGATATCATAAGTTGGGTCACTGAAATCAAACATTATATTACATTGGTCAATTTTTTGGATGAATAATGGAATTTGTTCTTCTGGTGATACTTCATCAAAATTTGGCAATTTAACAATTTCTTGATACTTTTCTGAAGTTGTAGGTTCAAATCTCGAGGATGAATGTCTCTTTGGTGTAACAATCAAATCAATATCAAAGTTTTCTTTGTTCGGCGATGAGATATTTAATTGATATGGATGGATTGCTGTTTGTTGACTATGTTGAATTTTTGATTCAAATGCTGACGAGTTTGGTGACGCTGTTCTTATTGGCGACGTTGGAGTAGGCGTAACTGGGGCATTAGTTGTTATAATGGTTGGCGTTGGGAAATTGGTATTGTTACCGGTAGCGTTATCACTATTTATTATGATTTTTGGAGATTCTTGTTTTGGCAGTTGCTGAGGCAGTGGTGAAAGCTGTTGAGCAAGTGAACCACTTGATCCAGTCGACTTAATTGAACCACCACTGCTATTTCGGGAGGGACTTGGAGAGTTTGATTTGATTGAAGATGATGATGAACTTTTTGGATTTGTTTGTTGTTTTTTTGACGAATCCTGCTTATTTTCTTTATCTTTATCCACTTTTTTATCCGACTTTTTACTTGATGACTGACTTTTATTTCTAGTAAGTCTATTTTTGAATCCTTTCATCATCTTTAAAGCAATGTATTGTATATGCAATTATGTGAGGAGAACAAAAGAATAAAAAACAAAAAGGAATGCTGATTTAGAAAAATATGCAAGATTAATTTTTCTTCTTTAAAAGATGTTACTATGTATATTGAAAAGGAACGGAATTTAGTACAATGGAATGAAGGAAGTCAAATTGCTTATACTATGTCGTGTAAATATTATCTCTAGACCTTTAAAAGGTATACGTAGCAATTCAATTTTATAAAATTAATTTACTAAAAAATGACTTAACAAAAAGGAATAAAAAGTAAAATTATATTTCCAGCTAAGAAAAGTAATACTGCACTAACTAAAGGTAAAGTCTAAATTTTTTGAATTAATTGATTTGGAATCTCCTCTATTTGACCTAATGTTGAATATTATGTTCATTCAGCTTTCTGGAATTACCAACTATCAAGGATTTGAACAAAATACACTACCCCTTTTATTAGACGACCTATAGATTGGGACCATCTACAACCATACACATAGCTATAACGGAGAGTATAACAGAAGCTATACAATATCAGGGTGGTTGGTAAACAGCTTGTAGTGTTAGAAATAGAAAGTGGAGGTAAATTGAGGAAAATCTTAGACAGCTGGTGTACATCTCTAACTAATGGAAAATGAAATTATATTCGATGTGGTTCTAATTTCAATTAGCTAGGAAGCTGGATACAGATGTCAACAGACATTATTTGCAGCAGCACCTACCTATATCGTTAAGTAAGTTACTCTAGTCTATCACTTGGTCGGCAGCTGGAATATCAGCCATCTGTTCAATGGCCACACCGATATCTCTACTGTTCAAAAGATAGCTTAAATAACAATTCCATCCAATACTCAACAAGTTCACCGTTAACAATCTGAAATGAACAGGAACTAAATAAAAATTAAATAACTGGAAAATCGGCCACACAAGCCAATTTGTCTTTAAGGTGTTCCACCAATTGTTCTGCAACTTTGATAATGTTAATTGTAGTGGACTCTCGCTTAGTTCAAATATTGACATCATGGTATAGTATAACGGAATACCTATGAATGGAGCAAAAATTAATTGATCACAGCCAACTCTAGCCAAGGAGTCATATATATTCAATCGTGTCTTATTAACGGCCTTTCTATCTTTGATAAAAGGGGCTTTGATCTTGGGCAAAAGCTTGTACCATCTGTCACCGATTGGCGAAAATATAAACGATCCATAAACCATAGCTCTTAATGTTCTAAGATAATCATATTGTTTTTGCTGTTCAGTAAACAAAGTTTGCGCAAGATAGTCTCCAGTTCCAAATAGAAATCCAGTAGTGATAAAGTTGGTTAGAAAAGGGCGCTTAAGTAATAACGAATTATATTTATTATAGATTGAAGACATTAGCATCAATTTTCATTAAACTCCAAATAGATTTAAATGAAAATCTATTGCTTTACATCAACAACGTCCCAAGTCAGATTGATATGGAGCCAATATTCAGAGGGATAGGTATGATCTGTTGGCTGACGATAAGCAAAGAATATTCAAAGAGAGCAAGCCGTACTGCATACATGTGTAGAATTAAGTTGCAATTTCTGGACAGAGACATTTAGTGCCATGGACAGATATAAATTCTGCAAGGATAGGATGCACAAACTTTAGGAATCGGCTGGAATTAGAGTATGGTTAGGATATTTCGATTAAAATACCATTATGTCGGTCATTTTTAGTTGCTTATATTGCCTCTTAAAAGTTGTTCTTTTTTCTACAGTCATCCTCATTAATTAGCCTTGCTGGATGTTAAAACCGATGATAAATACATATTTTGAGCTCCAAGTTCCTTGAATTGAACGGATATAACAATGCCATAAATAAATAAATAATTTTAAAATAAGGTATTCTAAGTTTATAGTCTATCAAATCTATAATGCAACGCGCAAAACTTGAGAACTAAAGATCCAGAATTAATAAACCAATAACATGTAAAATTGAAATACAAAATTGAAGACTGATGGCAACCAATGGCCAAATAGAGAATATTAAGATAAAATATTCGACCCTATGAATAAACCATAGTTTGCTCTTCTTGGTCATCCTCTATATCCACAAGCTCTTCGATAAGTTTTCCACTTCCTTTTCCGTGCCCCTTGGTGTTGTGTACAAAGCTTAGGAAACAGTTCCATCCAATAGACCAGAAGTTAGAGCACACAATTCTCAAATGGACCGGAATGAAGAATAGATTAAACATCTGGAAGGCTGGCCACACTGTCCAGTTCGCCTTCAAAACGTTCCACCAGTTATTTCGCAATTTAGCGGCAGCTACATCAAGAGGGTGTTCGTGCATAGCTAACGTTGACATCACCGTATTGTACATTGGGATCCAAATTAGCGCAGGGACGAACAACTGGTCGATTGAAACCCTAAACAATGTATCATAAAGATGAATTTTTTTTTCCGACATGACCGCCCTGTACTTATGAATAAACGGATTCTTAATCATTGGCAACTTCATACCGTACCAAAAAACACCACACGGTGCAAAGAAACAAGATCCATATATCATTGCCCTTAATGTTCTCTCATAATTAAAAAATGAATTGTTTGCATGAGGGTGAGGAAACAAATATTGTGCTAATGCGTCCCCAGTACCGAAGAGAATACCTGTTGTTATCATATTAACTTTGAAAGGATGTTGCTTAAGCAAAACGTTGTACCTATGGAATATTGTTGGCATGTGGGGATATCTATGTATTAATGTTGTAAGAATAATAAAGTGTCTTACTTACTACTAGTTATAGCACTATTGCACATACTAATATTGACTAATATCTTTAGCCATTTTACCGAAATAGGCTAAATTTTTCAAAAGAAGAAATTTAAGTTAGATTGTCCTATTATTATGTAATAAATATAAGTCTTGCCGAATTCAGAAGATGGCTGGTTATCAGGTATTTTTGTGGACTTTGCGTAATATTTTCCCAATTGATCACCCCTTTTCCGAGAAATAGGCAACAACTAATTTCAGCGACTATCCCTTCCTTGTCCAGTTAAATTGGACTTACATCCACCCTTGTTTTTTTGTAAATTTTCCTTTTCTTTTCTCTTCTTTTTTTTTCTCCTATACTTCAATTGAACTTCCAGTTTTATCTTTAAGGTAGTATATTCAAATATCAAACAGCCACAATGCATAGAACTTACTCTTTAAGATCGCAAAGAGCGCCAACAGCAGCACAATTACAATCTCCTCCACCACCACCATCCTCAACCAAGTCTAGGTTCTTTGGTAAAGGATCTATTTCTCACAGTTTCCGTAAATCTGCTGCAGGAGCATTGGGACCAGAATTGTCAAGAAAATTGGCTCAATTGATTAAGATGGAAAAGAACTTGATGAGATCAATTGAAATTACCGCAAGGGAAAGAAAGGACGTGGCCAAGCAATTATCTTTATGGGGTGAATCCAACGACGACGACATTTCTGATATCACTGATAAGTTAGGTGTTTTAATTTACGAAGTTGGTGAATTAGAAGACCAATTCATTGACAGATATGACCAATACAGACTCACTATTAAGTCCATCAGAGACATTGAAGGTTCTGTTCAACCATCGAGAGAAAGAAAGCAAAAGATTACTGATCAAATTGCTTACTTAAAATACAAAGACCCACAGTCACCAAAAATCAATGTTTTGGAACAAGAGTTGGTTAGAGCTGAAGCCGAATCCTTAGTTGCTGAAGCGCAATTATCCAATATTACTAGAGAAAAGTTAAAGACTGCCTTCAATTACCAATTTGACTCTATCAGAGAACATTCTGAAAAGATTGCCTTAATTGCTGGTTACGGTAAGGCCTTGTTAGAATTGTTAGACGAAAGTCCAGTCACTCCAGGTGAAACTAGACCAGCTTACGATGGTTACGAAGCTTCTAAACAAATCATTATTGATGCTGAAAACGCTTTAGCTTCATGGACTTTTGACTCGGCTGTTGTTAGACCAACCTTATCCTTCGCTGCTCATGAAGATGAAGAGTACGACGTCGATGAATTAGCCAATGAAGCTGAAAATTTACAAGTTACTGAACAAGAATGGGAAAATGAACAACAAGAAGGCAAGGTTACTGCCTAGACTGTTTTCCTCTGTTCTTTAGTTCTTCGACCACTAATCTCTGTTTTATTTTTATTTTTTTGTCCTTAGATTTCAAAATGATGAAGGGATTGATGTATTATAAAACGATTTGGTATAATTTCCACAAAGTGCTTGATTTTCGTACTTTTAATAGTCCCTTCACCTAAAACTTTTATTGTATACTTCTAGCCTTGTCTACAATGATCCTCTTCTTGTGTTTGATCTTTAATTGTTTTTAATTGTTTTTAATTGTTTTTGTTTTATTTTAAATTTGCTTTACTCCAATTGGTATTAATATACTTTATTGTTTTAATTTGACAGCTGTAGCCTCGCTGTTTCGATCATCTGAACGTACAATAACGCTTAGAAAACAAGGTGGTGTCTGGTTCCTTGATTCGAACTTTTAAGATAGCCTTATTTAACAATTATCTCATTCCTCTCCGCAATATTAGGAAATATTAGATTCATATGCCGCATGCGCGCTTATAGGTTCCGTAGTCGCCCCTCAGATTCAATTCCGGTTGCAAAAATACGCTCAGTCAACCAGTAGTAGTTCAGGAGCCTCACTATTAACATCATCCTAGACACCGTAATAGAATACCACTACTCACAATATCCCAAAGTTACACAAAAACACGATTTTCAAAATTGTTTGTTTACTTGGCCAGGTAAAATTTGATCATTGTTACACTACTATAATGTATTAAGTATATGGCAGTTAAAACAACAAATAGCTAGATTAGATTTTTTTTATAGACCCTATAGTTTCAATCAATCTAAATTTACTATCTATTTGACGGGAACAGTACTAAATAATTAAACTATTACTAGCTAGTAAACATTGTATTGCTTTGTCTATATTCTTTTCGCTTTTTTATTTGTTTGGATTGTTAATCTAAACCTTTACTCCAACTATTATCCATTCATTTTACAAAATCATTTGAGTAAGTATTTGGCTTTAACTGGGGATATAAGTATCGAGGAATGAATAGTTACTAACTAGGTTTAGATATTAATATAATATGTCAAACGAATTCTTGCATTCATCTCCTTCCCGCCATTTGATTGATCCTATAATTTATAACAGTCTCTCGGATGTTAATCATGATGACAAAACAAACAGCCAGCATCAGACACAGTTAAATCAAAATAATCAATCATATAGTCAACCACCATCTATGCCCCAATCGGCGTCAAAGTTTTACAGTAACGCTGGAAATTTCCCCGGGTGGACGCCGATGATGTCGAAGACTATCTTCAATGAACAGTTAATGTCATATAATTCAACACCAAACAGGTATGCGGTATCTCATTCATCAAGCCAAGATATAGTCGATTATTCTCAAGGATTAAATTTAACGCCATTTTTAAACCATAATATCAATATAATAAGCAGCAACGCATCCAATCAACAGTTGCATAATATAACACCATTTCATGACAAGTCGTTACATCTAACTGATTTTTTTATGGATTCTCCTATAAAGCAGACCCCAATAAAGGACATGGATACTATTACGCCATCGAAGTTTAAAGTAGGAAGTGAACGCAGGTTTTCCAAACAATCAATTCTTCAAGACCCTAAAAGTGTAAAGAAAAGATCGGTTACTCAACTGGACACACCTCAGAGACAGCCACATAAATTATCAATAACTACTAAGGCTGATAAAGATGAAGATGACAAAGAAGAAAATGAAGTGGACTATGACAAATTTAAGGCGAAATACTACTTACAGACTCCATCTAAGAGAGCCTTACACGATATATCAAATTTTACTAAAACCTCATTGAAGTCAACTCCGCTAAAAAATTTTCAAACGCCAGCAAAACCGATCCAAAATTCTTCACCATCTACAGTTATTATGTCGAGTGCTTTAAAGGGATCTCCAAAGGATTCAGATAAACAAGATAGAGAATTAAACCAACAGCCAAGTCCTACTCCCAAGAAGGAGTTGAATTTATTGTCATGTGAGAAAGTCATTGATGGAGGTAGTCTTAAACCAGCAATGGGAGTATTTTTAGAGAAAAAGAGCAGACCGCTCCTGGTAAATCAAAAATCAACCACTTTTAAGAATTTACTAACTACCACTGCCAATACTACAACAGCTACAACTACTTCCATAACTGCGACAACTAATAGCACCTTTACATCTGTGAAGTCGAAAGCCAGTAATAAAGCACAAATGCAAGCTGGTATGAATAAATTTCAAATTGTTTTTACTGATGTACACACTTTAATGAATAATAAGAATAAGGCTAAAAAACTAAATGTCAGTAATAGATTAAAAAGAGTACAATCAATTAGTGAATCTAATGAGTCTAAAATTGGAAAAAGAAAAGGTTTAGTAAGGTCTGCCACAGCTCCTATTACTCAACAGTACCAACCACGACCCCATAATGAACATCAACAAGAAATACAACAAGCACAGCAACAAACACCTCCACTCCCAGTAATATATCAGCCAGCAGTACAACCGTCTTCATCTTCAGCATCATCAAGTCAAGATCACAATACAACAATTAATACAAGCAAAGAGATTAGTATTATTTCTGGTAATTCAAGTAATCTAAGTGTGACCTCAGCTACTGACCATTCATCTTTTGAATTGGGCGGTGTATCATCAACTCCAAATAGGAAATATTTCTTGGATAAAATATTTGACAAACCGTCACCTCAATCGCAACAATTGTGGAACCAAGCCAATCAATTTTATTTTCAACAACAGTATGGTTCAATGCCACCGCCTAGTAAACAACTTTCACAGCATTACCAACAGCAACAGCAACAACAAGCCCAACCTCCAATGATGATGATGAGTACTCCACAACACCAAAGTATTGTACACTATGGACCAAATGTCTATCACCCAAATAATGATGCTTCACCAAGTGTAGAGAATAACACTCCTTATAATGGATCAAACAATAGCTTAACTACATTTTCTTATCAAACTTCACATCCTTACTCAAAAATCTCAGACTCTCCTCCACAAAACATCACCATAGTAAGAGGAATGAACAAGCAACAAGTTATGGTACCAATGATGATTAATTCAAAGTCAACCGCTTCCCAGCAATGTTCTTCACTGATTCGAAACACCAATAATCATAATAATGAGGACCAGGAAAAATTAAAAGCTGACGAAGAAAATTGACAGAATTAAACTCCAAAATGGGATTTCCCTTTTATACTTTTACTAGAATTTGTGCACTTATAATACTTACAATATTGCCTGCCTCACTTCATTTCTTTAACATATTGTAATTATGTAATCCTATTTGTTTTGTTAAATATATGCACTTTTTTATCTACGTAATCTAAATATTAGGTGGCAATAACAAAGCGCCTATAACGTTCGGTCTTTCAGTTGCCAATAAATCAAATATTTGAGCTGCATTATTTGAATCACTGGCCTCCAATTGAATACCTAGGTTTGAAAAAAACTTTCTATTTGAATCCGTTAAAACTCTTGACCTTCCGCCTAAACCTACCACTACAATCTCAGGTTTTGGATGTATTTTTCTGAATATTTGTAATACTTCATCCTCATTAAACTCGACCATAAATCCATTTATAATTCTAAATCCATTATTGCTTAAATTAATTTCGAAGGTTTCGCTTTCTAGCAATAATGTACCAATTATATTATTATCTTTGTCGGGACTAGTAATTAATAACTTATTATACAAATGAAATCCATTCGTTTTGACACTCTCTATGTAGTTTAAAGGCTTGGCTGAATACATTAATATATCATTCTTTTTAATCAAATCAACTGGATTTGTTGTAGTTTCTCCTTTACCTGATGGTGGACTCAATTGCGGTTGATTAATAATTTTTGACCCACCAAAAAGGTTTTTAGCATATGGTGTCGATGATAGTAAACGAGTTGGTTTGTGTTTCGGTGATCTTAAAATTGTTCGTATATATGATCCTGATATCATAGTTATTGGAGGAATTAACTTAAAATAATTTTATTATACTTATTTAATCTAAAGAATTTTTTTTGGCTCTAAGGTGTCGCATTAGATACGGTTGTTTTATCCTCTATTTCAATGGGTGCAACTACGTTATTGATGTATAATTAATTTTACGATTGATCATGATGATGATGAAAGGCTATATCTATGTTTAACTAATATATATGTTTAACAATAACAAAAAGGATGGTAATAAATATAATTATAATACTAATACTACTAAAAGAATAAATTGCTAAAACGGCAGTACCGCTGAATCTAATAGAATGGACTTATGTATCCTTCCGGAGAAATATCCCTCCAGTGCCGATGTGCTCCAAAGTTATGTCTATTTCGACTATGAAAATCTTAGTTCAACCTACCAATTGTTAAGTTCCCATAGGGATATTTGGAACCTTTGTTCAATGCACAAGTTTCATTTTTTCTTTCACTAATTTTTCCTTTATTGCAGACTTACATTTTTCATAAATTTCAGATCTAATTTCATTAGAAACCTCCTTTGAAAAGGAGGTTGTTGTACTTGCGTCAGATTTATTTGAATCATTAAATGGATCATATAATGGTGGAGATGTAACTGGGTTGTATAATTCCTTCAATTTCACTTTCGAAATGGACGGTTTAGTCTTTAATGTCTTTGTTGGGGAAGAGGGTCTAAATGATCTTATATCGGCAGTAGACTTCCTGGACGATAATTTTGGTGGGGAAGATGATAGTTTGGATGATTTTGTGGGAGATGAAGATATTGACAACTTTTCCATTTCATTGTTAAACGTTGTATTTAAGTTAGGAATTGATTTGGAAGTCTTTAGAATCTTTGGTTTAGTTGGAGATGTTGTAACAATTGGGTACTGTTTTAAGTATTCTTCGCATATCCTAATTAATTGAATGTTGAAAGCTAAAGTAATGAGATATTCTCTAATAATCAATGCTTTCTCATCCTCAGAAATAACAATCAATTTAGTAGTAGAATCCTTTCGCTTATCTTTTATGGTTTTATTTATTGCCTCCATTGCATATTGATATCGTGTGCCAAATCCAATTGAATGTTCATAGTAAATATCAGACGTCGATAAAGTGCTGGCAATAAATTCAATTGAAACATCCTTGACTGGTAAGATTATAAATCTGAAATTTTTGACAGTCCGATCTTTGAAGTCACTAAAACTTGGAAATTTACCATTGTCACCACTGGCGTCACCAGCAGATAACCATTTAGACGATGTTCCGCCCCTAGCCAAGCTAGCACTTGGATAATCCGACAATATGCAATATGATCTAAACTTATTTTTAACAAAATCAATCATGACTCTATATTCATCATTGGCCATAAATTTCTCAAACTTTTTGATATTATACATATTATCTAGTTTTTGAAAGTAGTTCTGAGTCTCATTATTATCCACCGTAGATGCATTATCAATATATTTAAACGATCCGTCTTGGCTTAGAAAGGATGATAGCTTATTGATCCTCAATCTTCTAAAAATGTACAATAATGATTTGACTTGTAAATCAATTGAATCTTGGCCATCTCCTTGCTTAAAGGTTGGTATCTTTGCAGTTCCGCTCAATGTGCTACCAAATAGGCCAAATAAGTTCATATTATACCCATGAAATGTTTTATACCGATATGTCGATGGAGCAGAAGGGAGATTTCAAGAAGTTGTTAAATTATAACAATAAAGTAAACAAACAACTTTTCTCAAATTTTCCTCTTTGAGGGATCGATAAGTTTTAATTCTTTATCATTTTAACATCAATCAGTGAACAATACAATCGACATGTCTACTCAGTCTGGTATAACAGCATCAGATGAATTATTAGAAGTCTTCAAAAATTTCAATTCGGATGCTTTGGTTATAAAATTTTCAACAGATAGTACTCAACTAGTACCTGATCATGAATTTCCACAATCATCATCAGTTGATTTATCAACCACCTTCAAGCAATTGAATGAATATTTTTCTAAAAACCATCCAAATCCTGCTTACATTATAGTTTCAGTGTCACCAAATGAATATTGCTTTATTAGTTTTATTCCCGATACGGCGCCAATCCGTCATAAAATGCTTTATGCATCGAGTAAGAACACCTTAATTATGTCGTTAGGATCGAATAATTTTGTCAAGAATCAGATATTTGCATGGTCTGAACTAGAAGAGTTAACCCATGGACACTACAAAGCTTCGATTAAAGAGTCAAGTGATAATCCATTAACCTATGAGGAGAAGTTGTTGAGTGAGATTAATTCGTTACAGAGTTTGTCATTAGCTGAATCACAGATGGACAAGTCATTTAAACAAGAGTTGGCTCTGATGTCCTCAAACCAGGACAAGTTGTTGTTTGATTTTAATTGTGAATTGGACAGAGAGTTTAAGACAATATTTAAGGATACCGACGACATTAGAAGTAAGTTAATCACATTTTGTATTGATTCAACAGAAGAGAAATTTAAATTGACTTCATCAAATGAAAATATTAAAGTTGACTCGTTAATTTCGACCTTGTCGTCAATAAGCTCAAGTCCTGAACCTCAATACAGTCTTTATAATTATGCTGCTAATAAATTTGCCTTTATATATTCATGCCCATCAGGTTCAAAGGTTAAAGCTAGAATGATTTATGCTTCGCTTAAGCAAGCATTGCTTAATTATTTAAAGAAATCATTTAAAGAACATCATCTAGAAATTGATAAATCGCTAGAAGTTGGCGATATGGATGAGTTAGACATAGGCGAGCTACATGTTTCAGAAGGTACAACTCCTTCAAGCTCTTCAGGAAAAGCGCACGGCTTAAAGTTTTCTAAACCAAAAGGTCCACGTCGTAGATAAAATTTTTACATTCTTAGCTAACAAATATACATTATATAAGTTTGATTTATTCTCATATACAAGTTTTATAATTTATAGTTCTTCAATTCATCGTTGATATATCTTTCAGTTATTTCTTTTAATTTGGTTTCGTTATTACCGAAGAATTGATTAACCAAGCTAAATTTCAACTCTCCGTTCTCAGTTGATGAGGATAGTATGTAATTATAAATCTTTCTAGATATGGTCTTATTGATACTAATGTAATTTTCTTCTGTTTTTATAACTGACTTTGATGACTCATTTATTGAATTGCTTGGTTTATAAATTGGTCGTAACTTGTTTCTGATATGCTTTTGAATTTTATTTTTTTGTTCTAAAGATAGTTTGCCTAGTTTAGATTTCTTTTTACCTTTTGAATCACTCTCACAATCACTATCAGCGGGACTATGACCACATAGTGAAGCTAATGAATCATCAGCAGCAACTTGCTGACTTGAACAACTACTACTGGGTAAATTTGCATGGGTATCCGTTGAAGCTTTGAATTGGCTAATTAAGGTCGAAATTCTTGAGCTACCTTTATTTATGTCATTTGATGAGCTTGGAAGCGGTGGTTCGCTGACCGGCGTAATTTTCTTTCTTCTTCTTTTCTTAGGTTCATTACTACTTATGCATTCAATGTCATTGGTAATAGATGAGTTATTTCGAGCTTCATTAAACAATTCCCAAGATTTTGCTTCTTCTTTAGTTAAATTTTGTTCTATCTTTAGTTCTTTTCTTAGTATCACCCCACCATTAATGATTGGTTTTGTTTCATTGTTGACCGATTCTTCATCGTCATATAAAAAATCATCATCTATTTCATTATTTTCGTTATGTATAACCAAGCCAGGCCGTCTTATAGAGTTACTCTGTATTTCGTAATTTAGCGAACTTGGTCTTACTAACCTAGCTGATAAGCCATGACCTCTAAATGCCGACTCGGTCATTTGTGCGTTCCTAGAAGCAATACTTGATCTTCGCCGTATGCCCCTTGGTACTCCCAGTATATTATTTGCTGGTATAGTCAAATCCTGGCTGCAATCACAAATTGGACAACACCAACTGATTTCACCTTCATTGCCAGTCAATCCTAAACAATTCAAATGGAAATTGGAACTGCAAAAATTACACATTGCCATATCCCTGAATGAGGACCTATAATCCGAGCTGGAGCAAATTATACACAATCCATTCGAGCTACTTTGACTAGTTGCGTTGTTTGGCACTTCATTTGCAGGTATGATAAATTCCTGCGGTATGTCATTAATTGCATCGTTAGACAATAGTTTGTCCTTAACCCCAATAACTTTATATGTTAATTGGGGAATTTCTTTTCTTTTTATTTCAATTCTATAGTACAATTTACGACAAGTAGGACATGAGTTTGAATTGTTTGACCATTGGAGTATACAGTGATCATGATAGTAGTGGCGACATGTCTGAATTACACCTATTGCAGTTGATCCATTAAAACTTTCTAGACAGATAGTACATTCATCATCTCTATTGTCCATTTTTGATATCTTATGAAGATATTTAACTTCACGTAGTGTAAGTAAACGTGGTGATTTCTCTATATATATATATTCATAAAAATTTGTATTTGCAATTTAAGTGCGAGAGTCAGACTGACTTTTTTCTTCTAATCAATAGCTAGGTAGTGAAGACAAATACCTACTAATTATCAAGTATGTCACGCCATCAGTACGATTTAGTCCAATGTATGAAACAGCCAGGCACCAAAATAGGGTTACTTTGTCCTCAGTGTGATGGGAAATGCCCGATCTGTGATTCCTTGGTTAAACCAACTACGAAAGTTAGAATCTGTAATGATTGTTCATTTGGTCACCTTAATAGCAAATGTATATTATGTAGCAACAACTTGGGGAACAACAATGAATTAGGTTCGCCAGCTTATTATTGTTTGGAATGTGTTAGGTTGGAGAAAGATAGAGAAGGATGCCCAAGAATAGTGAATGTTGGAAGTTCCAAGTCTGACATGATATTTAACAAAAAGAAGAATACAAGTGGTTTAATAAAATAGCAGGACATACCTCAACATTAAATAAAACATACGTAACCTAAAAATAATCATGAATTAAATACATAGAACTACTAATTTACAAACAGAAAGAACAAAAAGCAAAAATAAAAAAATGAAGCAGTCTATCTGCTAATATCCATTTCCATCCTACTAATCTCAATACCTAGATCGACTGCAGATTTAATACCTTCTTTCCACCTGTCTTGGAGATAATCGTTAACTGGTTTGAAGTCGACTAATTGTTTCTTCTTTCTAATTACGTTAATTTCGTCGATTCGTTGCCTTTTTTTATGTAAGTTGCCTGAGTAATCTTCCTTAAGTTCCGATAAAGCTTTTAGGTGTTGATGCTGTAAATGCCTTAGTTGATGTTCGTTTTGTGATAATAACAATAAGTTTCTCTCTTGTATAATTGAATAAGATAATGTTGTATATAGGTTATCATAATCGATGTCTTCATTTTCCAGTGTAATAAACTCCGTATACTTGCTTAAATCAATGCCATCCTTGATAATATTGACACTCTCTGAGCCTTCTTCGTTTTCATGTTCTTGTTCTCTTTCATATCTCTCAATTTCTTGGGTTAGCAAAGAATTCGGGTCCAATCTATTGGCTTGAGATAATGGGAGAATTTGATCAACTAGTGGATGTAAGTCTGAACTATCATTAACTAGCGTTGATACTTCGTCTCTAACTAATTGTTCCACATTTTCTCGGTTCTCCGATGTTATAACGTCGTCAATATCTGTACATTCGTTTAGTTAGTAACCATCCCTTCATGAGAAGTACCTAAAAAGGTAAAAAAATAGTACATACACGGCAAATATTCTAATGTTTCGTAGTCTATAATAACCATATTATGATTCTGGATGCTAGCAAAAGGTGATAACGCTTTAAGTTACAGTTACTCAGAATAATATGGTCAAGAAATGTAAATCTTTGATATCAATTACTATTGGTTTGGTATTTTGTACCCACTATGAGAATCACGAGAATTTTCTAATTTTGATGGTATTAATTCAGAAAACTACAAGAGTAGTACCTGATAGAACAAGGAACAAGTCTACAAGTTAGTGATTAGTTGAAGAGTGTATTTCCAGATCTGAATCCAACGTTGCTACAAATTTGATGACTTAATACGAGATGACTTGATTAAAATACAAAGAGTTAATTAAATATGATATAAACTAAGATTAACTAACTTATTTATCTAAAACATCGGCATCGTATCTTTGTTTGAACCATTGGATAGAGTCTTCTTTATTGGTCTTGTGGTGCTTACCGACAGTACCTCTAACTCTCTTTCTTCTAGCAACTCTGGCACCAGCTCTACCCATAACGACGTAGAAGTCCATACCGTAAATACCGATACCTGGGTCATATTTGATACCTAAATCAATGTGTTCGTCAATACCGAAACCGAAGTTACCAGTGGCTGAGAAGTTTTTAGCTTTTAATTGATATTCTTTGACCTTTAAACCTCTTTCTAAGATTTCTTCGGCCTTTGGACCTCTGATAGTAACGTGGACGGCAATTTTTTCGTTTCTTCTAATACCGAAGGTTCTAACAGTGTATCTAGCTTTAGATTGAACTGGGGTTTGACCAGACAATTGTTCTAAAACTTTAGAAGCTCTAGTTAATCTATCACCGGATTCACCGACACAGATGTTTAAAACTAACTTTTCGATATGCAATTCACGCATAGGATTTTGAGTATTAGCAGACTATATTCAATGTTAGTATTTGGTGCTGAATTTAATACATCCCGAACTCATGAACTAATACTAAAACTTAAGCTTCATCTTCCCACTACTTCTTTCAACTGTCAGTCACACCTATACCAGTTTAAAAGGACGCTTGCTTAATCCCAACTTGATTGTCCTAATACTTGCAACAGTCTCCTGTCGAATCGGTACTTCATGGGCCTGAATGCGGTCATTTTACCTCTCATTCTGTCATTCAATCCTCCGACGTCTATAAAACTGTCCATTCACGACCACTACTTTCCCGGTAAAAGAAGTCTAACAAATATAGTTCGTTCATATTCGATAAAATATTCAATCAATGGTTCAAACATACCATTTTGGCTATTACTATTTCTGTTTTGAGGGGAGATTCAAACAACTTAGAAAGTCTAATATTAAACAGTACTAAAAATTTTTCATATAGCTATTAGAGGGAGCCGGAAATTTTTGTGACACAAAATGCGTTGGCATCGGCACACGACCTCGGAGATTGTGCTTTTGTGTAACATATTTTCTAATAGTAGAATCACGCGAACATTGAAGCTACAGGGTTGCAACCCTACAGCTAGCACTACCGTTACGAGATACTTTAGTGTATGCATTAAATGTTGATTTATATAGTTGGAAGTACAGCCAGAAGTACAGCCAGAAGTACAGCCAGAAGTTTAGACATAAGTAGAGACATAGATATTCTAACCATCGACATTATTAAAAGACCTCTCTTTATCTTTGATATCCCAGAAAATATCCCCAACATTGTGATTACCATGATATACCCAACCGTCTTCAGTGACATGGTACAAGTTTACTGAACCACCGGAGTAGGCGTCTCTGTGGGTAGCAGCTAAGATACTTCTTTTACCTAAGTATAAAGCTTCTTCGACAGTTAAGTCCCATTTGTATCCGGAATCTAAAACACCGTAGGCAAACGTTTGACCGGAACCAACACAAAACATGTCGCCTTTTAGTCTGGTACCGTCCGAATCAACGTAGTAAATGGTAGGACCTTCTTTTCTGGTGTAACCACAGACCATGGTACCCATTGATAAGCCCATACCTTTATATTGATAAACCAAATTACCCAAGATCTTGGATGCAGCAGCAACAGAGATTCTTTCCTTTTCTCTTAATTCGTGTAGTCTACATTGAGTACCTAACCAAGTTTCCCAATACTGGCAGTCGGCAGCACCACCGGCCATGGTACCTAACAAAAATGGGTTGATCCTGATAACTTTATTGACAGTCTGTGATGCAATCCAATTACCTTGGGTGGCTCTCGAATCGACTGCAACAACGATTCCACCTTGAAATCTAAATGCCAACGTAGTGGTACCGTGGGCGATCTTAATTTTACAGTCTGGATTCGTGGCATCGTCTGTGTGTGCTCTTAAGAAATCTGTTGGCTGTGAAATCGGCGGTAATTGGATCGAAGGAGCTAATTCTAATTGTGCATTAGAGGAAAGCTCTGATTGGGCTGATTGTATTTCATTAAAGACATTGTTCGTCTTCGAATGGGTATATCTCTGTGCGATACTATTCATTTTTATAAATCTGAGGTGTAGTCAAAAGGAAGAAAAGAAAATTCAAGGAAACACAATCGGCTTATTGTTTTAACCAATAAGTAAATAATATATATAATATTCAATTGTCAATTATAATGAATAGGCTATCTGTTTGCCACCCTTAATCTTATGAGATTCGAATATATTGATTTTTGGAGCGGTTTCTTTCCGTATTAGAGTCACGTGGACCACCATACAATAACTGCTAAAATAAATAATAGTTTACATTAATTATACAAGCTAATCTATTAAATAACTAACATAACTCATAAACCCAGTTAATATACAAGATTTCATTCTATTTTGATAAGTTTTTTAGGGTTTTCGTCATTGTCTGTGCCATTATTATCATTATTTAGTTCGCGTTTATTGTCATTTGTGCTGCTGGTAGCAGCATTGTCGCTATCTTTGTCGTTAGTTGTTGGGGTGTAGATTGGGGTCGAAGCTGAATCAGCAGGCCGGTTGAAAGATGGACGTTGTGGAAGCTTGTTGGATAGGAATTGTGGAGGTTTGGACAAACCTCCAAGCTTGGAAAAGCTTGGTGGTTTCGATAATGTTGTCGTGAAATTCGGTGGTCGGGACAATGATGGAGAATCAGACTTGTAAGAGAGTGGTTTTTGTGGATTCAACAGTGGCGGTTTAGCTAGTGATGAGCCTATACTTGATTGGGTTTGTGGAGATGCCGGTAGTTTTGCGTGATGGGGCTCTTCCTGTTTCATAGAGTTGCCCGTGGTTGAAACTGCTTCCGCGGCTGTAGAAGAGTTTGGAGTTGACAATTGAGAGGTTGACACTGGCGAAGCTGGTTTTATTGTTGGGTTATATGGTCCTGGGGTGCTATCCCTACTTGAAGGTCTCGCTGACAAGACTCCTTGTTTTTCTTTAATTGATTTAGTCAATGCAATGTCCAATATTTTACTAACCTGTTGTGGAGCTTTTTCAACTAAAAAGCTTAATGCATTATCACCACATCCAGCTTTCGCACCAATAACATTAACCTGGGCAATAGTGGTTGCTAACGCTTTGGTAATAATTTCAGTCGTTGTTGCTGTATTATATGACAATTTTCTTGCTTTGTATAAAGTAAATAATTCTTTTTGTAAATATGCCAATGATTTCTTAGTGTCTTGATTCATACTTGGGGGCGGTGAGGATGAATTCGCTTGCGGCGCTGATGTTGATGGAGGAGACTGTGACGCTTGTGATCTATTTGCAGCTAATTGGGCCTTGATATTAACCGGTAATGATGAAGTTCCGGAAATGCTTGCTGGTATATCGTTACGTTTAACAAGTTCTCCGCTACTATTAACTTGTAAAGTTGATTGAGGTTTAAAATATAATGGAGCTTTAGAACCAATTAAGCCATCTCTTCTGATTTCACTTGCTAACTCTGCAATGGTTTTAGGCTTCTGTCCATTAATCTGTTTCTGTTGTAGCTGTGAAATAAATTGAGATTGGGGGATGCGTAAACTTGAACCATAGGGCGTAACAAAATTTCTTCCTACTATATTATGAGAAATTGCTTGTTGAGCTTCCAATCTTTGTTTTTGCTTCAATTCTTCTGCCCTTAAAGCCGCTGCTTTAGCCTTAGCAGCGGCAATTTCTTGTTGTTTCTTTCTAACTTTTTCTCTTTCATTGATGAATGATTCATCAACTACCCAAGACCATTCATTATCTTCCTTATTTACCTTCTTAAAAATTTTGTTTGATGTAATATTGTGACTCACGGAAAATTGCCATCCATCTGGACAATATTTATAATAAGGATATATTTCTTTGATTGCTTCATTAATTTCATTAATAGTTAAACCAGTTTCTCCGGCCTTCGATTTTAATACGTTTGTAATCATTAAAGGATATGATATTGTCGGCTTTGTTCTATACTGTTCTGGAATTTCATCCAATGTGTAAACATTTTTGGTCAATTTCTTAATTTCTTTTCTTCTCCTAGGTAACTTCGGAGTTGCCGAGGGTTCATCAAGCTTTGGTGCACATATTGGTGCTAGTCTAACCTTGGAACTAATAGTAATGGCTGGTGTTTTCGTTTGAGCAGCACGAGGTATTTTTATAGTATTAATTGGAACCTCTAATTTTGGTGCTGGTGGCCTTGGAGGTATCAAAGACTTTACCATTGGTATACCCTGAGACAATTTTAATGGCAAACCATTCGAGCCGACCAAATGAGTAGGCAAGCCAGTTAGAGTAGTTGTGGTAAGCCTATTGTCAATTAATTGGGTTTTAGTTAGCGCATTCAATTGTCTACCGTATAGCCTTGAAACAGGAGGTTGGATTGATGCGGGTCTGCCCATCCTTGGAATTGCAGGCTTTCCCATTAAAGGAGTTGAACGTGGAAGCTGTTGTTGAAAGCTTGGTTTCACTGAAGCTTTCTTTAATTGCTGTTTCTTTCTTTTTTCTTGTTCTAACTTTTTCCTCTTCTCTTCTTTTTCTTTCATCAACTCCTGATGATGAGCATCGATTAATGGTGCCAAAGTAGCTATTTCTTGATCTAATACTGATAGATCCATATCAATTGTATCTAGTTCATCTTCATCCAAATTCACTCCTTGTTCAAGATTATGTTGTTGGACTAACTTATCAATTTCGTCCTCTTCCTCTTCAATAGCCGATTCATTAAATTGAGCTAATTTTAATAAGTTTGATTCATCCATATCATTACTCTCGTCTGCTAATATACTTTGGATTTGTGAATCGAGCAAATCAGAATCTTCTTCATCAATTGGTTGATTATTACTTAATTCTTTTAAGATATCATTAATCTCACTATTAGTAGCCAAGGATTTCCTCCTTGAATTTGATAACCTTCTCTGTATACTAGAACTAATAATTGAATTTCTCCGATTAGCTGATCCTTTTTCTTTCTTTTCTCTATCCTTGTTATCTTTTTCTTTGTCGTCTTTCTTATCTTCGTATTCTTTTTTCCCTTGTTCTTTCTCGTCCTGTATTTTCTTTTCTATTTCTTTTCTTTCTATTTCCTTCTTGGCGAGCTCTGGTGTAGGGGATTTTGAATTATACATATTTGATCTTAAGTTAATTGCATCACTTGGATTAAAAGGTTTTGAAGATATGTTATTGGGCTCGTCATTGTCATTTGGTTCTATTGATGGTAGGACAAATACGAATGGGATATCACCAATTTGAATCTTTGTATCATCAACTAATGGAACTGTTATGCCTTTTTCAACAAATAGATCGTCAACAAATGCCCCATTCCTGCCTAGAATTGATAATTCAAATCTCTGAGTACCAAAATTATAAAAAATCTTCGCATGTCTCCTTGATATAGCCTTCTTCGAGGATAAATGGACGTCTACTGCGTGATGGTTACTTTGTAATATTTCATCGTTTGATTTTCTTCCCAACACAACCTGCAATGTTTGAACAAAAAATGTGAAGTTTTCAAAATCTAATCTGGCATAAGCAGATATTTTTGAACTAGCATTTTTTTCCTCTTTTTTGATAGTACCCAATGCAGGTTCAGAAGTAATCGGGACTAACGATGAGTTTCTCCTTATTTCATGTTGATCATTGGTCTTGTACTCGAGAGGATTCGGTGACTGGGAATTGCTGACAGTTTTGCTCTTATCTTCTTCCATCTCCATTACAATCTTATTCATAGGGTTTTGTATTCTATCTAAGGGCCCGATCTCCAAGTCCTGCAAATCCTTTAGATTCATCTCCGTGGCGCTACTCCTGTTTGCTTTATCAACTAGTATACTACTGATTTCATCTTCTAAATTCAAATCCTCAATATTTTGGCCTCCTGCTGATTTACCTTGCTCATTTACTATATTTAATTTTAAGTTATTGTCCTTAAATATCTGTTGTTGTTCTTTTTTATCTGTAGACATGGAGTCATCTCCTAGTGATAAACTACTCATTCTGAATATTTTTCTCACTAGTAAGTTATTATTATTCACTCCCTGTCTCGAAACCGTATAATATTAGGTAATTATTAAAGCCCTATAACTTACTCCGATAGGCTAGATATATTATAGTTAGTAATAGTAGTTTTTAGATATGATTAATGCTGTTACTATTAGACAGCTATGTTTTTGTTCTCAATTTTTAAATTTATCCAACGCAAATTAGTATGCGCAAAAAAGGAAATTTGCGCAGAGCTATTGGCGCTAGGAAATTTGCAATTTATATTTGTGATTTGGTCCCAGTTGATAGGTTTAGTGTATAATACTAGCGGTAAGTTATAAAAATGAATTACATTAGTATTGCTATATCATATTTGTTAACTGCTTCAGTTGTGATTGCTGAGTATCGAGGATATTCCCATTTGTTGCCTACAATTCATAAAAATAGAACGTTGATAACAGAAGTTAGAGCAGTGAATAGAAGCTGGAAGGATACAAACGAAGAAAAGCACATTACAGTAGGGAATAACAAGCTAAGAAAAAATAGCAAGAAAGAAACAAATTCTGACAAAACTTACGGTGTTAGTTTGGGGGGATGGTTAGTGACAGAGCCGTGGATTAGCCCAAGTTTGTATGAGAACGTTGCAAGAGAGTTTGGGCAAATGCCAATAGATGAATACACCTTGACCAGGATTTTAGGTAGAGATTTATCCAAACAGTTGTTGGTAGAACATTGGCTGACCTTTTATAATGAAGAAGATTTTAAAGCAATTAAGGAGTTTGGATTAAACTTGGTGAGGATTCCTATTGGGTACTGGGCATTTGGCTTGCTTGTAGACGATCCATATGTTCAGGGCCAGGAGGAATATTTGGATCAAGCAATAAAATGGGCAGCAAAATATGGGCTATATGTTCAAATCGATATTCATGGAATGCCAGGTTCGCAAAACGGCTTTGATAACTCTGGCAAAAGGACCTTTGAGCCAGACTGGTTAGAACTTGAAGAAAATATGGCTTTGACTTATAAAATTGTTGACTATATTTTGGACAAATATGGAGATACATCATTAAATATCCATAGCATTGAAATTGTTAATGAACCATTTGGGGCTCTAATTGACTTAGATAAATTGGAAGAGTTTTATTCTTACACATACGACCGTGCAAGATCTAAAGGGGTCAATTTGGAATTGAATTATCATGATGCATTCTTGAGTATTGGTTCGTGGGACTGGTTCATGAGAGATAAATCCTACTTCAACATTACCACCGATCACCATTTGTACGAAATTTTTTCTACTTGGCAAATTAACCAAACTATTGAGGAACATATTGAAATTGTTAGAGAAGAAGGTTTTGAAATGTCCAAAGAGTTCCATCCTAATATTGTAGGAGAGTTCTCAGGTGCTTTAACTGATTGCACCAAATATATTAACGGTGTCGGGTTGGGTTCAAGATACGATGGCACCTTTCAAAATGATCAGCCAATTGGAAGTTGTGAAAATCATACGGATTTTACTTATTGGTCTGAAGAGAGTAAGAACAACACTAAAAGATTCCTCGAAGTCCAATTTGACACTTTTGAGAAGAACAGTAAAGGTTGGATTTTTTGGTGCTACAAAACCGAAAACACAATTGAATGGGATTTTAAAAGACTTGCTGAACTTGGAATATTACCTCAGCCAATAACTGGGAGGACTGGGGCTTCTTCTAGCAGCCCACTTGGAGAAGGTAAATCATCACCTTCCAAAGTATTAGGAAATAATGCTTCTAAGAGATCCAATGAAAATATCGTTTTATTTAAAGAATTTCAAATGAGCAAAGTGATATATACTTTGTTGGTTTCATTTATTTTGATCTGTCTAACAATTACTTCATAGTATATGCGGATACTATTCATAACTTTCATTTATGAAGATCATTTGTACTAATTACATCTTTATGTAATAAGGTGAAATAAATGTGGTTGCATTTGAAAAGGTTGACAGAAATTCCTAATTAAAAGTTGAAAGAAAGGTAAAAATTCCCTTAGAAGGTTCAAACGGTGCTGTCCCTTTTTGCTTAAGTTTGAACAATTAAACATTCGCTATAAAGTAAATTATTTCTAAATAATTAATAATTATAGGATATTTCAAAAATAATTGCAAAAATTGCTAAAAATAATCACCTTAATACAACCGCAAATGCAAAATTTGTTCACTCACTCTTTAAACCTACGACTTAGCACTTTTGCAATCGTTTTCTAGAAATGAACAAATTTGCAGTAGTAAGTACATTTTAGTCATTCTTAACCGCTAGTTGTATTCCTAGAACCAATTGAAGATAAACCGAATAGATGCAAAAAATAAAGATTTGCAGGTTATCTATATACGTTTACAGTTTACATATGCCCCATCTCACACAAAATAATTTTTTACATTATCAATCATCGTTAAAGCACTAGTTTGATTAACAAACCGTAGAATATGGTATGTATAACGGCCTGCTATCAATTGGCATCAATCAGATAACGTTTATCTAGTTTACTAACATGTCTTCAGGCTATTAAAAAGAGAACCACCTTAAGAGATAAATCCGCAAAAGCCAACTCAAAGGCAAGCTTGAATAGTAAAATCTCAGAATTAAAACAATTAAATAACGATGAGGATTACCACGAAAACCCACTTCTTAAACTACTGAAGACTACAAAAAAGGAAAAACAGTTAAGCAAGTCAAATAATTTTGCCCAAAAGTTACTTGGCAAAGTTACATTCAACACTTCAAGTGGCATAAGTAAATCGTCGCTAAGAAGACGCAAGAGAAAGGAAAAAGAACAGTTGAAACCTAAAATGGATGAACTATTGTTAAGTCTACCTGAAGAAACCACAAATATAGTAAACCTGTCTGCCGTAAAGACCTATATAAAAGCGTCAACGCTCAACTCGAATCAGCCAAATGCCGCCAAAATATCTGGACACCAACAAATATTAAAACAAGAAAACAAGAACTTCCATAACGTATTAAAGAACCCAGAATTCAGGTCTTCCCCATTTAGTGCTTTAAAAAACGCTATTCAACAAAATTTACAAAAATGATCCATTCTAAGGCTGTCCGCTGACTTCTATTGCATTTTTATGAACTCTCCTCTTCACATTTTCAGTTCATCCCACTCCCCCCTGCCTGCTTTTTCTCGAGCAGATTGTTTTTTCTCCTTCGACACCCTCCACTAAATTCGTATTACCTCCTATTCAGACCACAACAAAGTCTCTGTACTCATGTATAATACGTAGTTTTGCTATATGCATTACATAATGTATTACATAATCACAATAATTTTAGATTCGCGTCAATGTAAACAAATAAACAAAAACAATTCTTAATAGACGGTAACAACAAATAAACGAACAAAATAGACTTCTTTTACAATTTATTAGAAAAACTTCTCTAATTTAATGTTAAATTAGCAGTATTTCTTTTTAACTGCCCTAAGTGCCTATATCCACTGGTGACATCCCTAAATAGTCTTTACTGAAAGAAAAATAGTCCGATATATTCATAAATAGCGGTTAATTAATTGGATTAGGATATAAAAAAGTTGTCAGTATGGATAATATTGAAAATCCAACAGTATCGAGCGATACGTCAGGTATAGAAGAAAGAATAAGTATAAGTGCACAAGAAACCGAAAATTTATCGAAGTCAAAGAGTCGACAACAGGATAATATGCACCCGGAATTTCACTACAATAAACATAACGAATCGATATTTGACGATGAAAGGGTGTTTCCCAGCTTGACAGCAAATGAAGAATTGGTTAAATTTGATGAAAATAATCCAGATTTAATAAACCACGCTACATTAAAGGCATTATTGGTCCAATTGACGTCACCAGAGGTTATTGACTATAATTTAATTTGTGATTTCTTTCTAACATACCGGATATTTGTTGATAGCGAGAAAGTGATGAACTTATTGCTAACTCGATTGATATGGTCGTTACAGTATATTAATTCGAAGAACGAGGCAAACATCAAAATAGGGAAATTAGTATTGTTGAGGACGTTTGTAGTATTAAGACATTGGATTATAAACTATTTCATTGATGACTTTGAGTCGAATTCCAAGTTATGTGATTTGTTCGCTTTTACGATCAATAAGATTACTGTTGAATCTAACTTAATTAATAATTCTATGATATTCGAGAGAAAAATTTTATGTGATTTAAAGATTCATTGGATATCATTACTTAACGAGTTTTGGAAGATTGGCATCGATTTAGAATTTATCTCCAAAGAAATATTGTACTATTCTTTACCTTTAACATCAGAAACTGCAAATTACAAGAAGTTGTCTAAATCAAATACGGAGATGTCTATTCACACAAACCCGTCGTATAGAAGATCTGCAATGTTATCATTATATGATCAGAAAACCCAGCATAAATGTATTATTTTTGACGATTTAAATGGTGATGATGAAAATCCTCAGTTATCTATTAATAATTTATTGTTACAGCATCAATCATCTAGAGTCTCCTTGAATACTAAGCTCCAAGAGATACAAGAAAAACAGAGGACTCCAAAAAATCTACCGCGGCCCACTAAAAAAGCATCTAATCAAACAAACAAACATAA
The DNA here is from genome assembly GCA_031081865.1 of Schwanniomyces occidentalis var. occidentalis. Lineage (NCBI taxonomy): Eukaryota > Fungi > Ascomycota > Pichiomycetes > Serinales > Debaryomycetaceae > Schwanniomyces > Schwanniomyces occidentalis. The sequence goes on from JARYTB010000017.1 coordinate 126,086, forward strand.
TCATATGAATTTAAAGGATTCATCTTTAGCATTAAAGAAAACTTCTAAAAACAATGAAGATGCAAAGGACCTCGAATCTTCGAAGTCACCCAATAGTGGCTTCTCAACTAATGGTAATGTTAAATTACCTTCATCAAAAGTTAATGCGGTTTTACCGCCAACTCCAGTTAAAAAGATGGAATATATAATCAAGCCATCTATGACCGGATCACCAACGAGAAAACCAATGAAATCAACCAAACCAATGGAAGATTTAAATGATGTTGGTAGAAAGAAGTCCATCAAAAAATTAGTTAATGGGTGGAAGAAATCATTTAATCATTCAAAGACTAATTCAGTGAATACAGAATCCTTGAATGAAACTGATGAATTGAATATGTTAATCAATAATGCCATCAGTGTTGTTTCAGAAGAAACTAAAATTGGTAATAGAGTTGATATTCTAAGTGCAAGAATCATTGATGAACTAGAATATTTAATTAGATTTTATATTCGAAATGAATCTTCTACCGGTACTATTCTTGAAGATGAGCAAAATAATGATGATTTCGTTGATGTTGATATCGAAGATGAGAAATTAGCGGATTGTGATTTAAATTCAATTGATATAATGAGCTCTCCAATCAAGAAGACAAGAGTTTCAAGATCTAACCCCGGATCAACAACCGAAAATGTTGATAATGTTTGTGAAGTTGAAGATGAAGATATTATGGATATTAATGATTTATCTGAACTAAATATAAGGAAGATTGATAATTTAATTAATAATGAAGAAGAGGAAAAGAAAAAGACAAAATCCAATGATAATTTATTGCTGGAAACTTTAATTGACCATTCCAAAGAGTCATCTTTCCAAAGACCAGGTAGCTTTAATTGGAACGATGAAGGTAATTTAAATCTTGAAAATTCAGAAATTATTGACGAAGATCAGGAACAAGAACAGGAAGAGAAACCATCAAGGATATTGAAATCGAGTACCCGGTATTTTGATGTTAGTTCTGAGTTACCGCCAGATCCACATTTTATTTCATTCAATCAATCAAATAATTCATTCGATACTTCTATTTCAACGCCAAGCAATCTAACTCAATATGATGACGATGTCGTAGAGTTGGGAATTGCATTGAGTCCACAACTGTTGAAGCAGCAACAGCAGCTAAAACGTATTAGCTTCAACGAAAGTAATTTGGCTCATAAAAGAATATCAATTATATCTAAAAATTCCTCCAGTTCAGTATTTAAAAGAGACTCAATAAAGTCTTATATTAGTTATGATTCTGCATTTTCAATTTCAAATATATCTAGAAAGTCTTCAAGGAATGAGGAATTTGAAAATAATCTAAAAAAGAAAAATGGATATAATAATCTTAGGAGTTTAGCTGGTATAGTTGATAGGAAATCATTAGATTTACCTGTCAGAATTAAGACTTCCTCTTTAAACTCGTTTGTTTCAAGATCTTCATCAATAAGACGAAGTGTTAGATTTAGTACATTATGCGCCTTGACTGAACTACCATTCAACAATTACCATGATGATTCAATTATTGATAAACAAGTCTCCATTTTGCAAAGATCTTCAAAACTGTCAGATCTTGCTGATTCTTCAATTTTTTCGGTGGCCATAAAGAGTAGAAAAAATTCAACTAAAACCTATAACAACGACAATCTACATTCAAGTAACCATTCATCAACAAATTCAGTAGCTATACCTGGCATAAGTAGTTACGTTTTGAAGGAATTAGCGGCTATACCTGATGAATCATTCCAGTCCAATGATCCTGTCGAATTTACTTTATATAAATTAGAAGGCAGAGAGTCTCAATCACAGATTAATGGAAAGGAAAATAAATCAGAGGCAACTACTGTGTTGGAAGAGGAAAGGAAAGAAATTATGCCCGAGGAATTAGAAGAAGGAAAAACAAAAGAAGACGCAGAGAGAGAGAAAGGCAACGAAAAGGAAGAAGATGAAGAATACGAAATCAAACTAGAAACTAGAAAACCAGATGATAACGCCGAAGACAACAAAGGAATAGGCGAAGAAAATGAAGAGTTCTCTGAAATGTTACTTGATGATACCCAAGCTATGTTGAACGAAATTAATAATGCTAATACCCAAGATATTCTCGATTGTGTATCAGAAGAAGTAACTCAAGAACTTCCATTAACTCCTAGTAATGTTAAACCAGTTAAACCACCCCTATCGAATCCATTAACATCTAATTCAAATAATGATAGCTTACTTTTCTTTAACGATAACTTCAATGGATCTACGTCAAGCTATCAGAGTCCAAAAGTAATATTAGACGCTTACATTTTGTCAAATGATATCTTGTCAGTGGAAAAGGTAATAGAAAATAGTAGTCATATATCATTTATCTTAAGTTATGATTCAAGCTCATTAGCTGATCATTTCACGATAATTGAAAAAGATATGTTACAAGAAATTGATTGGAAAGAATTAATTGAACTAAAGTGGAAAAAAGAATTAACTCCAGTTAATAGTTGGCTAGAAATTATTGTTAACGATAACTATTATAATGCTAACAAAGGGGTTAATTTGGTTATATCAAGATTCAATCTAATGGTCAATTGGATTATATCAGAAATTTTATTAACAAAGACTCAAGATGAACGGATTAATATAATATCTAGATTTATCCATATTGCACAAAACTGTTTCGCTTTGCAAAATTATTCAACTTTAATGCAAATTATACTAGCTCTAACCTCTGAGAAAATTCAGAAACTAAAAGAAACCTGGAAAAATTTGTCTCCTGGTGATATTTTAATGCTAAAAAATTTAGAAGAATTGTCTTCACCATTGAAAAACTTTTTGAAAATCAGATTATCTATTAATCAAATGAAGCCATCAAAAGGCTGCGTACCGTTCGTTGGACTATATTTATCAGACTTAATCTTTAACGCAGAAAGACCAACATTTGTTAAATCAAATAACAGCAACGCCATTACATCATCTTCACCATTATCTCCACAAACTTCGCAATTACCGGCCCAACAAGATGTGAGTATCTCTGCTTCGTCCGTCGATTCATATAATGACTTTGAAAGATTAATCAATTTCTCAAAATTTAGAACTTCAGTTCATATTGTTAAATCTTTGTCCCAGTGCATTGAATGGTCTTCATACTACAACATAAAAGTTAATACCGAGTTACTATCTAAATGTCTTTACATTAAATCCCTAGATGAAGATGAGATGAATATCTGTTTAAACAATTTAATTGACTCTTAATTATGCCCTAATAACGTTGACGTTTTTTAATTTGTTGCCCTTACATTTTTTTGAACTTTACCCCACATTTTTTGTCCCAAACTTTTAAGTACGTTTTTTCCCATAATTTTCTATATATACATACGGACCGTTTTGTTTAATAATTGAATGACTTTTAAGACTTTTCGTATTTATTGTCAAATGAATTGTAAACCAGTGTATATGTTTGGCTAATAATGTCTATTCGTCGAATCTACCAGTTGCATTCACTAGTTATACTCTCTAGGAACCTTCTAGTTCAATCTATTTGTTCCACTGCGGTCGATCTCTTACTGGTAGTACAATACGCGTATATAGAATCACCTGCGTTGTTTCATTTCTGATTCCTTTGTTCACAAAACCAAAGAAAAACTTCTACAATTGGACTAAATCCTACAAACGCCCATCAAAACCAAACTTTCCCCTCTATCATCCTGTAGGGAGCATGCTGAATTGTCAAGACCCTTGATGTTGGCTCAATGCGTCTTCTTGCTCCTTACAGAAATAGCCACAGTGGGACATACTAGATACTCCAAGGCAACAATTAATGTATACAACACTAGCTCTAGCCCTTGGTTTTAAAAGCAATTTCAATCTATCTTCAACGTAGCTGTATTTCCTGAAGGAAATCAGGCCATCCTGCAGCAAGTCAGCATTTTAATCTGATCACTATCTTGGCTGATTTGCTGTATACACTATGACACTTAAACCCTAATGCTCTAACTGTCTTTGCTTTGTTAAATTGTAGTGTGTTTGATTTGAGGCATAGTTATATATAAATAGCAAAATATCTAGGGCCTTGATTTTTGCAATCAGTTGCATGATGCTCTATTATGGGGCAAATCTGTTGGGTACTAGTTACGAGGGCAAGGGCCCGAATCTTGAATTACGACTATGGAAGGTGTGGTATGATTAAGGGCTCCGGTTGATTACCATTCAACAAAATTTTTACATATATACTATCTTGTTTGTCTTATTACATGATTTCCAGTTATTAATTATAAAACAGTCGTTAAGGCGGTGATATGGTACAGTTGAAGAAGTCACAGAGAAATCCTAAAATCTGGGTGGCAGCTTTAATAGCTACGTCAATTGCGACGATATCGTATAAGCTTTATAATAGTTACTTTAATGAAGCGCTGGGAGAAAAAGGAAAGAAGATAAAGAAGTATACTAGTAAATCAATTGCATTGACGTTGTCGCATTCCGTATTAAGTTCACAATTACCATTGAATGAAATTTTGGTAAATTGTGAAAATGTAACATTCATTCTACCACCAAATTTGTCAATGGACGATTTAACCCACAACATTTCAGATAATTATAAGTTGCCAGAGACATTAATTCAAAACTATAAGTTATTGAATTGTAGCAATTTGCAAGGATATTTTAATATATTAAAAAATTTAAGGCCAGATATGTTGTTGATCTGTGCCGACGATTTAGGGTTAACGGGTTTTCCAAACGATTTAAATAGATTTATCAAAGAAATTGTCACAATAGATCAAAATGTTGATGATGTACATTTGAAGATTTCACCATTGTTTATTAATTAACGAAAAGGCGATTACAAAACTACTGGTTTAAACAAATATGGTTTATTTTTGAACTGGCTTCAAGATAAATATACTAATACATATACCATTAATAATGAAATTTGTAGTTTTAGGTTGCTAATAATCACCATATGTGTACAAGAACTGAACTTACCAACCTCTTGATGACAACCTTTCTTTTTCCTTCAAGGAATCGATGCTGACACCAAACATTAACTCACCTAAATCGGTTGAGTATTCTAAGATCTTTTTAGGATCGCTGTAATTGGTGGTTGCATCCACAATTGCTCTTGCCAACCTTTCTGGATTTTGGGATTTAAAAATACCAGAACCAACAAATATGCCATCACAACCTAATTGCATAAGTAATGCGGCATCTGCTGGAGATGCAACACCACCTGCAGCGAAATTAACCACAGGCAATCTTTTATCTTTAATAACTTGTTTCAATAAGTCCACTGGAACTCTCAAACTTTTAGCATATGCTTCGATTTCCTCCTCAGTTTTCAATGCAGCGACTTCTTCAATTTGTTGCTTAATCACGGTAATATGTTTGACTGCTTCTGAAACATCACCTGTACCAGCTTCCCCCTTGGTTCTAATCATAGCTGCTCCTTCGTTAATTCTTCTCAATGCTTCTCCTAAGTCCTTAGCCCCACAAACAAATGGAACCTTAAACTTGGTCTTGTCAACATGATACATCTTGTCCGCTGGAGTCAAGACCTCACTTTCATCGATATAATCAATTTCTAAAGCTTCCAACAATTGGCATTCGACGGTATGCCCAATTCTTGCTTTGGCACACACAGGAATCGATACAGCATCCATAATCTCTCTGATCATCTTTGGATCTGACATTCTACATACCCTTCCCGAGCTTCTCATTTCAGCGGGAATTTGCTCCAATGCCATTACGGCACAGGCACCTGCACTTTCAGCAATTTTTGCTTGCTCTGGTGTAACCACATCCATGATAACACCACCTTTTAACATTTGTGCTAATCCGGCTTTGATTTTGAAGTCCGTCATTTTTGTCTGATGAGAATAACAAAAAAAGAAAAATTGAAAATAACAAGATTTGAAAAGATATTTATAGTATTTATAGTATTAATACCAATTGGTCACACATGAAGAAATCTTGTTCTGGTGACTCGACTAGGATACGATAAACAAGAATGCAAAAATATTGACTCGTTCTAGAAAGAAGCGCAGTGGGGAAGGCAAGTCCCTTGCCATAATTCTATACCGAACAAGCGATGAAGCAAGACAGAGTCAATTTTCTAAATGATTCAAATAGCTCGTACTGTTTAAATAACTCAATTCAGATACCGCCAAGAGAATATAACCTTAAGTGGCAATAAACGACTATTAATGGTCGGCTTGAACTGAGTCATATTCTGTTAGAAGTTCAGTTTATATATTTCTGCAATAACCATAAGTAATAGTTCGATCTTTGAAAAATCAAGCAATACTTCTGTGGTACCAATGACAACGCAAGTAGAAGTTGTTATTGGCGTATTGGCTTTACAAGGAGCATTTATCGAACATATTGATTATTTCAAAAACGCCACCAAGCATAGCTACCCTAAATATTCGTTCCAGTTTATTGAAGTTCGAACAGAAGATCAGTTAAAAACATGCGACGCATTAGTGATTCCAGGAGGCGAAAGCACTTCAATTTCATTAATTGCTGAGAGGACCAAGTTGTTGGCACCGTTAATGGATTTCGTCAAGTCTGAAAAGCCCATCTGGGGTATATGTGCTGGATTGATCTTTCTAGCAAAAGAAGTTCTAAACGGCAAACCAAGTCAGAAAATACTTGGTGGTTTGAGCATTCAAGTCAAGAGAAATGCTTTTGGTAGACAGTTGGACTCATTTGAAACCAATTTGGATTTTTCTTCTTTCGTTGATGGGGTTGATGATTTCCCAACCGTTTTTATCAGAGCTCCAGTAATTTCAAAAATATTGGATACCACTGGCCCCGAGGAAGAGCCACAGCGAAAGCCACACAAAGAAGAAAAAGACCAAGGCCAAATAGATCCTGGGCAAACTGTTAGGTCAACTAATGACTACGATAATAAAGAACCTGCTACTGTACTATACAAATTGCCTGATGGCTTGATAGTTGCAGTCAGACAGGGAAATAAATTGGGTACCTCATTTCATCCAGAATTGTCTAATGATTATAGATTTCATAAATGGTTTATGGATGAGTTTGTAATCAAGTCTTTGTAATCAAGTCTTTGTAACTCACGTATCTTTATAGCATTCTCTTATCATTTTGTTAATGTTTAGTGTGTAAAGAGGTTAAACTTAATGCGAGCTCCAAATAAAAAATTTGAATTGTTCCTCATAATTCTCTAGTTAAACACCTACATCTTTGTTTGCCCGTATCATACCTAGTAACGCTATTAAAATTAATGTATAGATAAGCAATCTATTAATCGTGACCTTGTGATTAAAATGCAACATGCTAGAATGTATAATTCGTCTAACCCGAAGCTAAAACATACTAATTCTGATAATGAATTGAGATCAAATACTATGAGTGCTAACCAAGCCAGACTAGTAGTTGGTTCTAGATCAACAATGAATATAGGAGCCACTTTGACAATTGGGAAGAAAAAGAAGGATAATACCATAAAAGAGAGTAGAAATTTCACAGATCCTCAATTAACACGCAAAGAGAGTATACAAAGTAGCTCAATTTTTGATATACACAATAATGAGATAAAAGATCCTGCTGAACCAATTCAGCTAACTGTTTGGTTTCATGAGTTGAGAGTGTCAAGTGAAGATATAATAATCGATTCAAATGTATTGCCAAGCTCAAAAGTCGGAGATTTATATGAGTTAGAGTCCTTGGAGAAACTGAGGAAGTTGATATTTATAATTAATGACCAGAATTTAAAGGATAATTCAGAACAACTGCAGAAATCAAAGCTACAGATATCATTACTCTCCAATCCGTTACAGAAGTTAATGGATTTACCGCCAAGGAGCTTGGTTCAAGTCAAAAAAGTTCCCGATGCCAAGTTAGTTGAAGCTGACTCAATTGAAATATACACCAAAGACGTCAACATATCGAGAGATTCTGTGTGGATCTTTTCATCTTCATTAATAAACACTTGTGGTTATACTGATAAAAGGCTTTCATTTTTAAATAACACAACAGGAATTATCAAGTATCTTTATAAGGATGGCAAAAAAGTATTTTCTGGCTACATAAGTGAAAATACCAAAATTGTTTTTAGATCAGAGAGTGCCAAGTTAACATTTTTGATTCAATTGTCGAGGGAGATGTGGCATTTTGAAGAAAATGGTGAAATAATGTTTCATAAACTAGTCAATAACTTATTTCCAAACATTTTTAAAAGATGGAGGGATAAGAATACTCATCATTCTATAACTATTGTTTTATTTACAAGTGTTGACTTAACTGACATACCATGGACATCTTTGGGCCAAGGTGAAAGACCAAATAACAGGAGAGATTACTTTAGGGTTGTGGTTGATCAAGTTGATATTTTCCATTGGGACAAAATTATGGCTAATTTACGTTTAGAATTTGCAAATTTTAAAAGAGATGTTATGTTAAAACCGGTGGGTAATAATTATGTTATGGAAGGTGAATCATTACCATCGGTGAAAGGTAATGTGTTGGAAGCTATCAATTTAGGTATAACATTAGTTACTGACAGGTTTAGAAACACGGACTTAAAACATTCATTAAACCATTTTATTTTAGTCACACCGGGTACCGGATTATTTGATGTTGATTATAATTTAATGTTAGAAACTAGTAAAAAGATGCTGAGTATTGATTCTGCATTAGATATTGTTTGTCTAAGTCAGCCTCCATTACATATAGGTCCTTTATTCCGATATAAAGTAAATGGTATCCTATCTCATTGCGTACCAAACTGGTGTGATATTTCATTTTATAAGGATCTGACCACTAGTTCATATCAATGGATACCTCGTTGCAAAATTTATGAATTGCAAATGATGGGAGTGATGGAGAATGAGGTTAATGATGTTCAAATTGAACGATTTCAGGTGCTAAAGGATGCTACATCCGCTCTAGAAGCAATGGATAATTATGATACCGACATTTTTAAGCCAGTAAATCATGAAACTGAAGATGAAAGTCTAAGAAATTATGGTATTAAAGAAATACCAAAATTTAAACCATCCACACCTAAAGATTCAAATGCAACTTTATCGCTAATTCGGAATTTTAAAACTTCATTATTGCCAAATTCGTCAGCTGCAACGATCGATATTTCAACAACGAATTCTTCAGTTTTAGGTACTGTAGCAAATACGGATACCACTGCATTATCGTCTTTATATACTTTGAATAAAAATACTGAAGAGAAACCCTTGTCATCATCATCAGATTCAATAAAAAGCTTAACTAGAGTTTCAACGATCAAAACTATCGAAAAAAGAGTTACTCCAAAAGTAAAGAAGAGTGATGAAAAGAAAAAACTAGAAGAGTCACGAAGAAATAACCATAAAAAACCTTCCATCGAAACAGATCTAGAGAGTCCAACTAATATTTTGTGGACTGAAATTAAAAATCCATCGAAAGAAGGTCATTCAGATCTTGTGAAATATCGTCGATTCAGTAGGTGGAATGATGTCTTCCCGCCAAGTGTCAAGAGGCGATTGGTTAAGTGGAGGTCATTTCGATCACCAGCGGCATTGCCGATTATGGCAACTATTTTCCCATCCACAAAGCAATTAGAAATGGAGTATACCTTTCAAATTTATACAGTCTTGTTGAATTACGAAAACTATCTAGAAATAGAAAGTACCAATGATTTAATGAGAGAAATGATTCAATTACGATTATTACTTGGTTTCCAAATTTGCTATGGTGATCAAGTAAAGAAAGTTGAATCTGAAAGAAAACCTGGTGGTAATGTTGATAGTTTAATTAAATACTTTCCGAAGGAAATTTGTTATGGTTCAAGAATCTATATGACTTTAAATGATGAAATCCATAGAATTTTTTGCGATTACAACGGTAATCTAAATGTTCAGTTATATCGAAAAACCAAGGCAGAAAAAGAGAAGGATATAACTTTAGGTCAGAAAAAGCATTATTCTCCATTGATTAGAACCCGTTACGTGGATGACTATTCACCTGCTAAAATAAATGTTCTTGACTGTGAGCCTCAAAAATATAATTGGAACCAATTTGATCAATTATTAGCTGGTTATGAAGATGCCTTGCCTGAGGAAAAGAAAGAATTCCATAAGATGAAATTCGTTGTGATGCCTTCTGAAATTCCAAAAAATGCATATTTTATTTCCAATGAAAATTTAACTGATGAAGAAATCAGAGTTGAAGGCCTACGGAAATTAATAGCAATGATTGAAAGGGGAAAATATGTGAAAGAAAAGAAGATAGAGAAAAAAGAGGAAATTTTACCAGAAATTAGTTTTTATACAGGGAATTTATATGATTTCTTGAATAAACAAGCTGAAAATTATGATTTAACTGGTAATCAACCTGCTTTGATGTTACCGGAAAGTATGAGATTCAATAAAAGTATTAAGTTAGGTCAACTAGCAATTGAATTGCAGGATACAATAACTGGTCTAAGATTAGTGGATAGAACCTGGCATTTCAATACTCATCTTCATTGTTTTCTAGGAAATGAACTAGTTTCTTGGTTAATTGAATGTTTTGAAGATATTGATAATCGAGAAGAGGCTGCTAGTTACGGACAAAGTTTAATGGATAAAGGTTTATTCAAACATGTTGAAAGTAGGCATGGTTTGTTAGACGGTTATTACTTTTATGAATTTGAGGATGAGTATATGGATAAAAATTATAAAGCTGAGAAAAGTGGTTGGTTTAGTAAGAAGAAAACTAATGACAGTTTAACAAATACGCGGAATAACTCAGACTCCGAATCAACAAAATCACCTAGTTTATCAGTTCAAGATCTTCCTGACTCTGAAAGTTCATCGATAACTAGGACAAAGAAAAAGTTTAGTTTGAGTAGATCTGTCAAGTATAATGTCGATCCATTAAAAAAGTCATTCAGGTCAGAGATAGTTACAGTTCATTATGACCGAGTACATAATCCAGAACATTGTTATCATATCAGACTACAATGGTTGAATACAACTACCAAATTTATTGATGAGACAATTAGTAACTGGTCCAGACTATGTGAAAGACATGGATTAAAACTAGTGGAAACACCTTGGAAAGAATTATGTACCATACCCAACTTTAATCCTTTCCATTCATTTGTTGATTTGAAATTAATCCTCAATCCGTGGACGGATCCAGAAATTATGGAATCGAATATTTTAAAAAATAATAAATTTTACTACCATTTGTACTTATTGAAAAAATCAGATTTTTTGTTAGATAATAGATCCACAGTTTTCTTCCTGAAAGATAATATTGAGATTACTTATAGTTGGGGAAAGCCAATTTTTCAGTATGTTCAATTTATCCATAAGACGGGTTATTATATTGTCGAATTGAGAGATAATGGTGATTTCTTTTTAGCTCCAAATAACGTTCATATTATAAGATTGAATGCCGCGACAATTCCAGAAAATGATTCACAGAAGGTTATGTTAAACTTTAGATCTGCATGTAGGAATGAACATCTATTAAGAGAAATATTTAGAGAAGCAAAAGAAAATTGGAGAGAAGAATTTCTGGCCGATATTTTGCCAACAGATATCTAGGTTTATAGACAATGAATTTACGACTATTCAATTAGCGATCCTCTCAGCAATTTTAATAGCATCAGCTATAACACCATGAGCAGTAACATCAGCACCAGCACCGGCACCTTGGATAACTAATGGATTTGGATATCTATCAGTTTTAATGGAAACAACATTATCGCTGCCTTTTAATGACGCGAATGGATGATCGAAACCATATTTGCCAATACCAACAGAAACTTTATTGGCTTTGAAATCAACTTGACCAACAAATCTTAAGACTTTGTTTTCAGATAAAGCTTCATCTTTAAGTTTTTGTATTTGTGAGTCATAATCTGGTAGTTTTTGTAAGAATTCGTCAGCACTTTCAACACTTTCTAAATCTTTTGGAATCAAGGATTCAACCGGGAAAGATGTTGGTGATTCAACTTCAAAACCAGCAATTCTAGCTAAAATAGTAACCTTTCTAGCAACATCTAAACCATTTAAATCATCCCTTGGATCAGGTTCAGTATAACCTAACTTTTTAGCGACCGAGACAACGTCCGAAAACTTAACGTTGGATCCTGGATCAGTAGTTGAGAATTCATTGAAAATATAAGACAAAGTACCAGAAAAGATTCCCTCGATCTTTTCAACTTTGTCGCCAGTACTGATCAAGTCTCTCAAAGGACCGATGATTGGTAAACCAGCACCGACAGTTGCTTCATGGTAGACTAAACTACCGCTGTTTTCAGAGTTCTTAAAGATTTCATTCCAAACTGATAAATCAGAAGAAAAAGCCTTCTTATTTGGTGTTGCGATAGAAATCCCTTCTTTAACGAATGTTGGATAATAGTCTGCAATCGAAGAATTGGATGTGTTATCGATTAAAATAGTTGGCCTTGATGCACCTTTTAAAAACTTAGTTAACTCATCTAACGACAACACTGGTTTAGCTGCTTCTGTTCTGTAAGCTGACAAATCAACTGGTTTATAATCATTGGAGAATAACGCTTCCTTTGAAGATCTAGCTAAGTAGACTACATTGAAATTAATAGAAGATTTCAAGTTTTTTAATTGGTTAATAAATGCTGATCCAACAACACCTGAGCCAATTATAGCAACATTAACAGATTTAGACATGGTTATTTTGTATAATCGATGAAATTACCACTACAAGTTATACCTATGGATGTACCAACGTTGAATTTCAATCAAAGAGTCATGTTGGATATAACACGTGATTGCCCCGTTTAGGAAATAATTTGCAATTACGACTATACTTCTTTATATATCTATAACACCTATTCTCTAGAATTTAGTAAAGTAAGAGGATAACAAGGAGTTGAATAGTTGCAACAAATAATATATTGTAATAAAATTTGCTGGCAGAGCTCTTCTTTTTCGATTTTTCAGTGTCCGTACCATTCACAATATAGGTAAAGTTGTTTAGAGGTTGTGGCATTAAGTCCAACTCAACTAGCCTTTGGAAATCCCATTCAATGGTGGTTTCAGTTTTGAAACACCAAAATATCCAACCATTGGTTTTGGAGGAATATTGATCCAATTGCATTTCTATAAATTTTCTGTAGTTTTTACGTTGAGTTTTGGACCATTCGGACCAGTCGTTGATATTTGAACAGTCGCCAATCTTCTTGTTATTGTAGGGTTCAGTACCCTCATAACGAGTACCTAAACCAACCCCGTTTAGCCATGGGGTACAGTCAGTTAAAGCAGCAGACCATTCACCAACCACTGCCGGATGATAAGATAGCTCCTTTTGGATCGAAGAACTGTAGCTTTTAATATTGTCTAAGTGCTCTTCAATTGATTGTGCTAATGAATTTGATGAAAAGACCTCATAGTGGTGATGATCTATTAAAATATTGTAATTTCGGATAGTTGAATTTGTCCTGCTATATTGTTTTGATAAAAAGTTGTTCCAGAAACCAACTGGCTCAAACGCATCGTGGAAGACAATTGTATTGTTAATGAACTGGGTCTTTCTTGCATCCTCATAGCTATCAATATAAAACTTCTTTAACTTATCAACTGATAAGCGCGGACTAAATGGTTCATTAACAACTTCAATTCCTAATATGGTATCTTTATATTCTTGTGATGCATTATAACTACCGTACTTTAAGTAAATCTTATGAAGAACCTTATGCGTCAAATTTACATACTCAGTTTTATTGAACCACCCTGGATAACCGATGTTTCTAAGACCAGAGTTGTCAAACCCATTCTGTGAGCCAGGTGTCCCATGTAGATCAATCCATACCTTTAAATCGTATTTTTTAGCCCATGCAATAGCCTTATCTAAGTAAACTTGGGCTCCAGTTACATACGGATCACTTGGCAATTTTTCAAAGGCCCAATAACCTATTGGAATCCTTATCATATTCAATCCATATTCCTTTATCTTGGAAAAATCGTCCTCAACGTACCAACTATCCCAATGTTTGGTTAATCTACTTTCAGCCTCATCGTAACCAAGTTTCTTACAATAATGATATTCATCAACAGGAATATCGGATTCTGAGCTATTTTTAGTTTCATTAAAAGCCAAGAACAACGAAGGTGTGATATATGGTTCTAATACTAGCCACCCACCAAGAGCAACACCCTGATATTGGAAGTCATTCGAGTTATACTCTGGTTGAATAAGGGTGGAATTTGAAGGATGAGTCCAGTTCAAACCAAAAATAAGCGATGGAAACCATAGGAAAATGAATAAACAAGCAAAAAGAATGAATTTCATTGGTCCGACCGAGTATCCTTTGTGGTTCTGATCTTCTTTTACTAAAAAGCAGATCTAGGTTTAAGTAGGATCTCACATCTTTCAATACAACTCAGCCAAATCGCGTATCGGCTGAAAAATTGTTTCAGATCTATATGGAACATTCAATTTAGAATAAACCTCATGAAACTACAACAAGATAAACAATCATAACTATATATTTGAATAATTAAGATAAAAGAATAACAAAAAACAAAAAACAGGAAAAAAAGTGACCGTAAAGCGTACTATGTACATTATATCCTGACGGCAAATACATTACAATTAGTCTAGAGAATGGCCGCCATCCATTATCTTTTGTAGGTGGGAATGGAATACTATCATCATGAAGACATCTTCATGAAACCATCATCATGAAGCCATTGTCATTAGCTCAGAATACAGTAGCTTTGTGTCATCATGAAGGTGTTATACCATGCAGATCCGCTGGTTCAGAAGGAAAAACATAGACAGGACCTAACAATCAAATCTAATCCAAATCTTCCTCAGTTGGCTTGACCTCTTGCTCAACAGCAGCCGCAGCTGAAGCTCCCGGAGCGGTACCCAAAATATTAGTAACAGCTGCCGGTGGCTGAACAGCAATCATCATAACAACAATTTCGTAGACGTCTTCCGGAACAGATCTTTGGTAGATACCTAATATATCAGTTGGATTTGGATAAACTGCTAACGCCTTATAGAAACACAAAGCGGCTTGAACCTTCATGCCTGGCGAAACGGCTAACTGCTCTCCTAAAGCAACCTGTTGCATAAAGAAGCTTTCTTTCTCTGACAACTCAGTTGGGATCGGGTTAGCTTCCAAATCCTCAAGCAACGCTTTCTTAATGTTTTCCAACTTAGACTTCTTGTCTTCTTCGTCTTGTTTTTCAGCAAGCTTCTTTTGCTTGACTGACTTCTTCTTCAATGATTTTCTGAATTCCAAAGAATTTCTACGGTTGTAATCGAAGTAAACGGCGTAAGCTGCCAATGTAGACACCGCAATGGCACTAATAGTCAATACTTTACCCATTATGCGTCTGAATATCTAAATAAAGTGAACTAAAACAAGGTTGATGTACTAATAGGTATATGAAGAAATTTAATCAGCTTAGTAGGAAAATTTTCGTAACATATTTTTATGACACAAACCCATGAATCACATGATCATTCAGGTGATCTCAGAACATTACACAAAACTGAATGGAAGACGACTGGTAATGGAAAAAATCATAATTTGATTGGGTAAATGAAGTACTTGTCTTCATAAGAATCTAGTGCTTGACGTCCGTATTAATTCCAAGTATATAATGTCTGAAGCTGCTACAACGCCCGAATCTAAGGTTTATCCAGACTCCACCTTTAAATGGCCAACTCCTTTTGTTAATTTGGCAAATGCCAGCGCTTATCCAGCATGGAAACCGGTTGATACCAAGAAGGAGACCACACAAATTTTCAAATTTACGTTCTACACAACGGTAGGGGCCTATGCTTGGTTGTATTTATGGAAAAGGACTACATTCAAAATAGGATTACCAATGACTGTTGTTGGGTTCGCTACGACTGCGACAGCGGTTAAGGGTATTGTTACCAACTTGAGAGAAAAGAACGATGGATGGAATACTTTCTGGGCTGTTGGTGCAGGTAACTTAGTTTGCTTGACTACTGGGTTCAAAAACATGCCATTGAAGCACAAGGTTTTAACTGGTTTGAGTGGTGCTGCTTTGACTGCATTTTTGGAGCATGTGTTCTGGGCCCAATCTCCAAGCTTTGCAGGTAGAGATACCAAGCATGCTATGGCTAACACTGACGAAGAGTTTGGAAAGCAACAATTCTGGGATGTCTGGAGAAGAAGACCATTATCACAAACTGTTGAAGAATTAGGTACTGGCCGTGGTATTTTTAAACCTTAGAAAAATTGATTAAAATTTATTGAAATATCCTTGATAGATACTGTTTGAAGGATGGATTTATTCTTAATGCGCATTTCATATTTATAATTTTGTATTTTACATGTTTTTTTATTTCATATTATAGCTTCTAAATACAATATCTTACGTTTCCATGATTAATGTGTTTAAGCGGTGATGATATAGTCAGCAAGCATAAGCAGATAGAGATCAGATTGCTGTATGTCAGAAGTTTATGGAACGTCTATTGAGTGTTTACGGATTCTCTCGCAAGTAAGGCATGAAGAGGCGTTTAGGGTAGTAGTTCTTCACAGACGATCTAAGTTAACAATAATATACTTCGTTACTATTTACTGCGTTCGTATAGAATTAAATAATTTTATAAGGGTAGTCTAAAGTTTTTTGCTTTTTCAATTTCCATAACTTCTTTTTTCTCTTAGTAGTAACATGTTCAGCAAATACTTCGTCACAATAGTTTTTCTTCCATTCTCTGATAAAACTTGGATCCCACAATTCACTAGCAATACCTAAGTCTTTGCAACATCTCATTAACGCATTGCTCTTGCATCCTTCAAGGGCAGTGGTAACTTTCTCATCACCGCCAAAGTAGTCTTGTTCGCCTCTAGCAACACTTACCAATCTGCCGTGACAAATCAATGCATACTCTCTACTTATTTGTTTTGGAGTAATCAAAGTTTCAGTCCTTGGTGCCAAACCCCATCCGCCAGGGCCAAAGGCTTTGTTCAAGATTCTACGGTATTTAATTTCAGGCAAATACAATAACCCGTCAGGCTTAATTTCTATATCATCGTTTGACAAGGGAGCTAGTAAAATATCTGCAATATCCTTTGGAAATGGACTTGACCCTAAACCATGAAATGAGTCTGACCAATTAATTGGCGAGTTCGAATTTTGAGGTGTTTCGATTATTGGGGAATCATTTAATGATTGAATCGTTTGTTTTTCTGACGATGGTGTACTTGATGGCGTGCTTGATGTTTGTGTTGCCGTTTTTGTAGTTGGTATTGATGAGTATGCTTTTTTGAATGCTCTTCTCTCAATTGTCGAATAAAGTCGAAACTGCAAGAGCTTTGAACTTCTAGAAGTATATTTAACAGATCTATTTAACATATTAATGGGATATATATAGTAGCTTGCCCAATAAAACTTTTATTTACTAGTAAACATAAAACGCCATTGAAACATTTGAGTGCTACACGCAAGGTTAACTAAAGTGTCTAAAATAGCGAGCCTACTAGATTATACTGAACAGGGTATTCAATAAAACAGAATATATAGGTTAGTAATATACATAAAAGTGTAGGTGTAATGATTTAAAACAATCTAAGCAATGAGATTATTACACAATCTACTAGATAAAAGTAAAGGACCAGTCAATACATGATAAATCTATGATTGTTCTTCCTCTTTTTTCTCTTCCTGCTCTTTTTGCTCGTTATTTTCTTCTTTGTTGTTCTCTTTTTCTTCATTCTTCTTCTCCTCTTTGTTCTTCTCCTTATCCCTATGCTCATCCTTATCTTTGTTCTTCTTATCTTTATGCTCCTCCTTTTGTTCTTTATGTGTTTTCTCATCTATATGTTCTCCTTCCATTTCATCCTGATGCTTAAATCTCTCGACATATTCATAATCAAATAATGATTTTCTTAATGGCTTACCCATTTTAAACTTGGAAGTCAATTGGTGATAATCAGTATTTGAATTTAAATCTAAGATTGAGTGTTGCAATGAATGATCCAACATAAACTTCTTTTCAATTTCATGCAAAGAGGTATATTTATGTGTTAAATAATATTCGATACGAACTTCATCGTTTGTTTCTAATAATTTGATTTTGTCCTCAGTTGACATGTTTTTGATAAGTTCGACTAATTTATCATGATTGACCTTGTCGCCATCTCTATAATCATTTTCATTAAACAAGAAAGTCAATTTCTCTTCATGCAACCATAATTTAAGTTGTGGCACGTAATAATAATTATCAAAATAATAAGATGTTGTACCTTGACTATATTCATGGTTCAACATTGACATTATATCATTTGGCACATATACAGGAACGCCGCCGATCATTGAATATCTTAATGGACTAATCTTTTCAAAATTTAACCAATGCTTTCTGCGATCCATATATAATTCGACAGGTTCACCATTTGAATTTTTATTTCTAATATAAGTATCATATTCAGGAGGAGGAATTTCATTGTTCTTACCTAAGCCCGTTATATCGATGTAGGTACCAGTATCAATATCAATAAATCTTGCATCGATATGATTATCTTTAACCGCCATATCTCTATGATGTAAAAATGCTGCACAATCAATTAAATATTTACCGAAACCTTCACTAATATCTTCAACAACTAAAGTCATATTATAATATTGTGACAATCTGTTTAATTCCGCACTTGGCATTTGGATATCGATATCGATATCAAATGGAAACATTAAACCATCCCAGTACCAGGATAATAATGGGCCATGAGCAATCCATGATATGATACCCTTTTCTTCCGCAAACCTAAACCAGTTTCTTAATAATCTATCCAAAATAATTTGTTCTCTAATTTCCAATTGATTCATCGTCCAACCTTCCTTTAAATAACGCAATGCGCCATTAAAAAACCTCCATTCATAATGCCAACCTGCATCTTTATTATTATCATCCTTTTTCAATGTACCCAATTTATAGTAAGTTGGCTCATCAGCCACTTCATATGAATTGGAATATTTTAAGCCATTAAAATGATTTAACTCATGTCTATTTAAAGCATTTTTACCAATTAAATCTGGATCGTAATGTAACTCATTAGTCATCGCATCTTCTAATAAATTTAATCTTATTTCATAATCCCTAATTTGCTCATCAACTTGTTCTTGCTTATAATTGAAAGCTTCGGTATCTAAATATAACTCACGACTTGCATTAATATCTTTTTGTCTTGTAATTTTGTTCATCTCATATCTATCATCGGCTAGATTTAATGGTCTTGGTGGTACAGCCTTCAACAACTCTTTAAACTCCTTGACTGGATTCAAAACAACTTTATTATCAATATCTTCCAAATGATTAGCATTAATATTATTCCTTTCTAAATAGCGCTCAAATAATTCAGTATGAACTATCCTTTTCTTGCTTTCAACTTGAACTTCATAAGTACCACTTTTAGTTAAAAATATTATTGATAAAGGATTTTCTTGATATGCTAATAAATGTGATTTTCCTTGCAACATGACTTCCTTATGTGGCGCTTTATTCATTGGAGAGGATTTAACAACAAAACCCGGTAAATACTCTTTTGAAGGTAAGCCAATCTCTTCCAAATCATCTTCGGTAATATCTGCCAAATTCACACAAAATTCAGGATATTTGGTTGGTTTATTTACGTTACTTTGCAACCACTCACAGTTTAATCTATTCTCAACTTTTTTTTCCAAATCTTCATTTAACATAGTCAAGTCAACCCAATCAGACCAAGCAAACGGCACCTTGATCAAATTATCTTTAGATTTCTCATTCTTTGGATTCTTAGTTTGTAACTGATGCTTGATCTCATTCAAGTATATCGCCAATGTAAATCTTGGATCATAAAATAACGTAGGCTTATTTGTCCAATTTTCTCCTTCAGTCGGAAGAAAATCCTTCGGATTGGTGATAACCTCAGGCGCCGATATGCCAGTATTCGCCAACCAAAACCTTCCTTTATCCTCTTCAACCTGCTTTAACAAATATGCTATCTTTTGCTCGTTATTTAATTCTGAGTATTTCTTATCCACTGGGATCTCTATATCATCATCCGTTGCGTAATTAATAGAAATTGAATGTTGTATAGCCGCCTGTTTTACCTTCAATTCTTCGACAGAGTACACCTTGGCGAAATAAAAGATATTTATCACCAAGACTACGAAGAATGAAATCTTTATGAACTTAATATTAAGCATACCGGCTGATCTATCTGATGGGCTCCAAATAGTATACCAAGGGCCTTGGTTTCGTTATATGTTTATATTAATATAGTAGTAGTTAAGTATCCGGTCGTGTAATCTAGTAAATTCCCCTAAAATTTTACTTTCTGTTGCCCTCGGAATTCGAACACTTATATCAGACGATGCTTACCAAGCCTTTTATTGCATACAATAAATTTCATGCTTGTTTCATTTACTTCTAAACAAGCATGATATTGTTTAAAGTTAAATCGCGTATCGTCTCAGTTGGATATTGATAACAAATGTCCAATCGTTATACTACTCAGATGATTGGAAGCCATTCTATTGTCAGCTCTATTACTAAAAGGTTGCTATGTATGTGTACAGAAACTAAAAGTGGGAGAGGAATATCGATTATCGAACTGATACATCTCAAGATTTGCGAAGGTAATCCAATACAGTAATTCCGGAATACATCGCATTGCGAACTTTCGGAATTAAGGCGTTTAAAAAATGTAGTACTACTTATTATATGTATTAAAACTATTAATCCTTATGATGCTGAGGTCTGTCAATGACTTCATAATTGAAAAGTGATCTTCTGAAAGGTTTTTGGAACGTGAATTGGGAGGTTAATTTATGATAGTCTACATTGTTACTGATCTCGTCGTTGTCTTTTTGTTTACCAATGTTACCAATCGAGGTTTTTTCACCATCTGGGAGATCGAACATGTAGGTTAACTCTTTTTTGTGCAATTCGGTGACATCTTTTGTTAAATAATACTCCAATAAAATATCTTCGTGTTTCTCTATTAGTTGTAGTACTTTTGAGTTGTCAATCGATTGCACGAGAGCAGTGAATTTTTCGCGGTCAATGTTACCGTCGTTATCTTTATAATCGTGGTCCTCAAACAAGAACTCTAGTTTCAGTTGTTCAATCCAAATACTAATTGCATCAACAAAGTAGAAACCTTCATATTCATATGCGGTCATACCCTCACTATATTCATCCTTCAAGATTTCTTCGACTCTATTTGGAATGTATAGTGGAACGCCGCCCATCATTGTGAACCTTAATGGTGATAACTCGTCGTAGGAGTAGAAATGTAAGTTTCGACAATTATAAATAGGCCTTGGTTTGCCTTCAGCGGCTGCTCTATCTATCAACTCTTTATATTTATCTGGAGGCGTTTCATCACTAATACCTAAACCCGTAATATCAATATATGAACCAGTATCAATATCAACAAATCTTGCATCGATATGATTTTCTTTATATGACTTACCTCTATGGTGAATAAAATTTGAGCAATCAATGAAATATTTACCGAAACCTTCAGTTATGTCTTCAATAACTAAAGTTTGGTTATATATTTTTGAAAATCTAGTCAATTCCTGTGCTGGCATTTGGATATCGATATCTTCATCGAATGGGAATAACAATCCATCCCAGTACCAGGATAATAATGGGCCATGAGCAATCCATGATATAATACCTTTCTCATTTGCAAATCGAAACCAATTTCTTAAAATACGGTCTAACAAAACCTTCTCTCTAATCAACAATTCTTCTTCATTCCAGCCTTTCTTTAAATAACGCAATGCACCGTTAAAGAATCTCCATTCGTAATGCCATCCCGCATCGTGATCGTTTTCTTCATTACCAAAATTCAATCTAGCCATTCTAAAATAAGTTGGCTCATTAGTTAGTTCGTATTCACTGGAGAACTTTAATCCATCGTAATAAATCTTTTCGCTTCTGGTTAATCTTAACTCATTAATAGTTTGATGGTCGAAAACAAGCTCATTGGTAGCAGCATCATGCAAAGTATTCAATCTTGATTCGTAATGGGCAATTTGTTCATCAATTTTATCTTTTTGATAATTAAATGCAGCTTCTGGTAAATATAATTCTCTTGATTTAGTTGGATCGGTTTCCTTGATCTTAGAGACCATGTCATATTCATCGTCTTCTGGATCCAAAGGATTCGGTTTAACTTTTGCTAAGAAATCTTTAAATTCTTTAACTGGATCTAAAATTGTTGTTTCTTCCTTAATATTGTTGTTAACCAAAAAGTTTTCAAATAAATCGGAATCAACAATTCTTTTTTTACCTTCAATTTTAGCTTCATAAACACCATCTTTACTTAAAAATATCATAGCCAATGGATTTTCAGCATAAGTCAATAAATGTGATTTTCCTTCCAACATTCTAACTTCATTGGACGCTTTATTTGTTGGTGATTTCTTTACTGCGAATCCAGGAACAAAATCGGTTGAAGGCAAATGCATTTCTTTTAAATCTTGTTCAGTTATGTCATTATTATTAATACAGTAATTTGGATCCTTAGCAGGAATATGATGGACTGCTTTCATATATTCGCAATCTTTTCTCTTCGATTCTGGCTTTGATAATTCTTCATTCAACATAGTCAAATTAACCCAGTCAGACCAAGAAAATGGAACAACAATTTCATGCTTTTTGAACTTCTTATTCTCTGGGTTCTTAGACAAATATTGATTCTTTATCTCGTTGATATATACCGACAACGTGAATCTCGGATCATAAAACAAAGTTGGCTTATCTTTCCAGTGCTCTTTGGTAAAATCACTTACTGTTACCTGTAACTCGTTGTCAGTTAACTCAGTATGACCCAACCAATATTTCTCCTTATCTAAAGTCACTTGGTTTAATCGGTATAATATTTTTTCACCATCGCTAAGCTCCTCGTATGGCTTATCGGGTATCTCATACAACTTCTTTTTAGTCGTACTGTCACTCTCGAAATTCTCAGGCTTGGAGTTAACCGTTGTAGTTTCAGGAAGACTGTTTTTCTCATTCGACTCGATCTCATCAGCTTCTGGTTTATTAATATTAAAATTACCCAAAACATTTGATGCCTGTGATTTCAATTTACTGGTTAGGTTGCTTGATGATTTTTCGTCAATCAACAACGACGAAATGTAAAACACATTTATAATAGCTACCAAAGCAATAATGTATTTGATCACTTTAGGGTTGAACAACCTCCTAAACATCGTTCCTATCACGGAAATTTTGCTTGACATCTTTTCCACCACCTATACTAATATATGCTACAAGCTATCAAGCTAATAAGTTAGTCTACCAATTAAATTATAACAAACGAACGAAGTGAGCGGATCCAAGAAGACCAAATGGAAACAACAACAACTGTGATGGAAAAACGTCTTATGCAATACTCCTAGATTGTATTTATGAAGACATGCGACCTTGACTATTTCAAGACATGGACTTTCAGAATCTGATTCAAAAATCTACATGAGTTACACAAAATGTTTTACTCTATTGAGTTCTTGACCAACCACCGATACGAGTTTGGCGCTATCCCTCGGTAGGAGAATTTTGTCCTCGGATATTCCTAAACTAGATGAAAATTAGATCTTGGGCGATCGCCAAGAAAAAATATCTGAAAAAATAATTCTCATAAAGATCCCGCCTGCGCAGCACCACAGTTTTAGTAGATAGAGGTAATAAGTTTTGCATGCATCATAATTGGGAGCAACTCTGGCGCTTTGCAGTATGCTATCATTCTGTATGCATCAAGGACAAATACCGAGACGTTATAGGGAAAGACAAGTAATATAGCTCCTTAGCATGGGTAAATGCGATAAGCTATCACGTGATCAATTAACAATAAACAAGAGAATAAACAAAGAAGAGGTGTAAGGTATGAAAACGCGAGCGAAGATGAATAGAGATTGTAATTATAGAGCTATGCTAAAGTTTCAGTTAATTGAACTAATTAAATGATGTCGCTGGGAGGGGAAAATTTGAGAAGGAATACTAAAAGAAATCTTCCGTAATTTAAGATGACTTGAGATGAAAGGCGTGTACTGGGCTTTGTGTAATTGTTTTCTTCCCAATGATAATGCTTCTCAATCAGCGGTACATGCTAGGGTGTATCCTTAGTGTGATCAAGAGGATTTGAGGACACCAAGTGCTCAGGCCACAAACGAGATGTCAGTGTTCGTATGTCAACAAAGATCACATTGATCATAGAGATATTTAATTATAGAACTATGTTACAGTTTTATTACGCGTAAGCTTTATATAGTTATCTAGCTATCAAGAGGATTTTTCTAAGTGGGGGACAAGATGGGGGAGAATATTCATCTCTCCAATAGCAAGAATGCGAAAAATTGTAAATAATTGACTATTATATTTGAAGTATAAATTACAGCTTACTTATACATTGTTGGACATGTTGCCACTCTAATGACTGTACAAGATTGATTATAATCCGTCAGTGAAACCACTAACAACAGATTTACCAAAGCCACCTTCCTTCATAGCTAACTCATAGTAACCATAAATGGTGGTAACGGCCAATAAGATAGAGGTACCAGAACCTAAAGTACCCATTAAATCACAGAAAACAGATAATGCACCAATGGTGGCACCACCAAATGCAGCAGCAGTTGGAATGATTTTCTTCAATTCCTTGTAGGCAGAGGTTTCTCTATGGCCAGCAATAACTAAACCTTGT
Organism: Schwanniomyces occidentalis var. occidentalis; assembly: GCA_031081865.1. Lineage (NCBI taxonomy): Eukaryota > Fungi > Ascomycota > Pichiomycetes > Serinales > Debaryomycetaceae > Schwanniomyces > Schwanniomyces occidentalis. The sequence continues at coordinate 150,766 of JARYTB010000017.1, forward strand.
TCCTTGAACTGTTTAGCAACATCTCTTGGAGATGAGCCACTGATCTCAATCCAAGTGGTTGAGAAAACAGCACAAGATCCCAATACAAAGATAATATAAATAATGGTTTTAATTGGGTCTAATAAAGCCTCGGTAAAGGACATTGGAGGTTGTATATAATAAGCTAAACCGCTGACAGCATACAATTGGGCTGCTCCTGGTCTTGAATCCCAGCTTCCTAAAATTTTAATGAACACATTATCTGGCCATCTGACATATAACATTTGGGAAATGATAAAAATATTCGAGGTTAAAGCGCTTTGTAACATAATTGGAATATTGGAAGTGTAGAACAATCTGATTGGGTACAAGCCATATGGACCTCTTTGTCTAGTTGACTTGATTGGCAATTCAATTCTAAAGCCTTGTAAATAAACAACAAGGAAAAAGACAAAGACAGTAGCTAACAATTGGAAAATGTTAGGTAAGTTGTGTCTGTAAAAAGCTTCCAATAAGGCTCTCTTTTTATCTTTACGGGAACCTAACAAGTGGAATAATGCAACAACAGCACCTTCAAATTCTGTACCTCTACCTGAATTTGAAGTGGTTGGAGCAAAAGCCTTCCAAAAGACTTGTTCGCAAACATTGGTGGCAGTAAACAAAGAGATACCACTACCTAAACCATAACCCTTTTGCAACAATTCGTCTAATAAAATAACAACAATGCCAGCAAAAACTAATTGTAAAACTAACAACAAACAAACACCGGTACCCAAAGAAGATGGTGGCCCATACATACCAGTTAACACATACACAGTCGCCTGGCCAACTGCCAACAAGATAGCAAATAACTTTTGAGCAGTTTGAAATTGTTCCCTATCAGATTTATTGCTCATATCAACGTGAATCAATTTGGTACCTTGCAACAATTGGAACACCATACCAGCTGAAACAATTGGCGAAATACCTAATTCCATTAATGTACCACGGTTGGAGGCTAACATCATTCTCAACCAGAATAACGGATCACTACTATCGCTTGAAACAATACCATACAATGGTATTTCTGACATCACTAAAAAGATTAACAAAGTAACACCCGTCCACATAACCCGTTGCTGAAATGCAACCTTACGTTCAGGAGCAATAACTTCTGGTACGAAAGGGGAAAAAGGTTTAACCAAATCTAAAACACGAAAACCACTCATTCTAGGGATAATTTGAGGGGGATGGAAGTAGATGAATAAATTGTAGTTCTTTCTTGGTCTTAAATAAAGAAGGAATTCGTATATGGTTATAGTTGAAGTGAAAAATGCCTGAGTTTTTTTGGAGTTGACGTGTTCACACAATGGAGCTGATTTTGTGTAATTTCAAATTGTCTTCAAAAAAGTAAAATGATATATTAACAAACTGACATACATAATTTGCCATTAACTCGAATCATGTCAACAGGTTGGGCAGCCAAACTAGCTAATCCATCTAGTTCTAAGCCAAACAATAAGCCTGGTAACACTAATAATAACAGCAACAACCCTAAGGATACGAAAAAAGCCGCCTCTTCACCATCGCCTTCTTCAACTTCCAGTACGTCGTCAAACTTTAATTCAAATGAAATATTAAGTTACCTTAACTCAACATACAATACCTACTTACAACTGGCTAAGGAAGACAAAGCAGGTGAAAAAATTAAGGTCTATAAATCATTAGAATCTTCATCACAATGGAAAACTAAACAAACCAGTGGTTCCAAGAACAACGGCAAGGCAAACAACAAGTACAACCCAAGAAATGTCATTAGAAGTAACAATAAAGATTCAAATGACAGTTTGGACTTAATATTTGAAATTAATAGATCGATTTATCAACAACAAAAAGAACAGCAGCTGAATAAGAAATAAGAGGAAAACAGTTTAATTCTACACAGGATCTGTAGCTTAATAGCATACATGTATATTATTTGACACATTTAATAGAGCACTAATCAACATAAGTAATTTGTAATAGAGCTAGATTCTGCTCTAATCTAAGTATTTAGTTTACCGCTTGATCTCGATTAGCAATTAGATCAATATTTTATTTGCTTAAGTAGGTAATAGTTACACGACTGCTACATCAATGATGAAATGTTTCCTATATTAATGGTGACTATACTTAATGGCGTTTAATACATGTTACTATTATACCTGCTATGGTAAGCATAATCTTACAAAGTAGTGGAAATTTTAATCCTGCCTTCTAGCCGATGGAATGTAATGAGTTTAACCCCGGTGAGGTTTGGAAGCGTCCCGTACAAAGCAAGTGACCCAAAGTGCTCCGGGTCGACTATAAGTATGGGGTAAAATCTTCTAAACACCCATGTTGCAATCGTTTTTCTTTTCATCAATTTTTTCCTATATTACCTTTCCCCACAGCTTCCATATTTAACTATTTCAATATGTCTGCCCGTAATTCAGTATCTGAGCAAATGAATGTCGACACTGATATCATAACTTTGTCAAGATTTATCTTAGAAGAGCAACAAAAATATGCCCCACAAGCAACAGGCGAATTATCGTTGTTGTTAAACTCTTTGCAATTTGCTTTTAAATTTATTGCTCATAACATTAGAAGAGCAGAATTGGTTAATTTGATTGGGCTCTCAGGTACGGCCAATTCGACAGGTGATGTTCAAAAGAAATTAGATGTTATCAGTGACGAGATTTTTATCAACGCAATGAGGTCTTCTAAGAATGTCAAGGTCTTGGTTAGTGAAGAACAGGAAGACTTGATTATTTTTGAAGGAGAAGGGCGTTATGCTGTCTGCACTGACCCAATTGATGGATCATCAAACATTGACGCTGGTGTTTCTGTTGGTACGATTTTTGCCGTTTATAGATTAAAGGAAGACTCCCAAGGTTCAATCAATGATGTATTGAGAAATGGTACCGAAATGGTTGCTGCTGGTTATACTATGTATGGTGCTTCAGCTCATTTGATGTTGACCACCGGCTATGGTGTTAATGGCTTCACCTTAGATACACAATTAGGTGAGTTCATTTTAACTCAGCCAAACTTAACCATACCTCCTAGAAGAGCAATTTATTCAGTTAATGAAGGTAACTCTTACTACTGGCCTGACCATATCAAAGAGTATATTGAAGATTTAAAGAAACCTCAAGAAGATTTAAAGGGCAAACCATACAGTGCAAGATATATTGGTTCCATGGTTGCCGATATCCACAGAACATTGTTATATGGTGGAATATTTGCTTATCCAGCGGATACAAAGCTGAAAAATGGTAAGTTAAGAATCTTATATGAATGTTTTCCAATGGCGATGTTGATGGAGCAAGCAGGAGGCTCTGCAGTTAACGACAAAGGTGAGAGAATATTAGATATTTTGCCAAAGGGTATTCATGATAAAAGTGGAATTTGGTTAGGTTCTAAAGATGAGATTGATAGATTTTTAACATATGTTAAGTAAGGTGTATATGTAAATGATCATGGTAATGAACGGGCGACGTATATTTAGAAATTTATTATTTAAATATGATGGTGTATTTATTTAGATTGTTTAATTCGTTTATTAAATATCAAGAAATTTGTTTAACTCAGTTAATTCGTTTTTCAATATACTTCTACTTCACATGATCTCTTAGCCATTAATCACTTGCTATAAAAATCAGCTATGATTGTAGTAGCTTGTCTGGTGGGTTTTGTGATATTTGCACCCTCCCTTATTGAGTCACCATCATGATTTTCGAGAACCATCAAATAATTCGACTCTTGCATATACTTTGTATTTAGATTTGGGAATAGATAGATTATTAAATATATTGGAACTGTATAAAGAATTTAATCAGACAAAGTAAATCGTTTTAATATTCAAGATAGTAAACAGCAGCCTTCACACAAAACTCAAACTTACCATGTCACACTATTTAGATCATTCATCAAAGCTTATAAGGAAATATCTATCAAACCATTTTTCAGTCCAGAATTTAAAGAAATTGTCATTCATAATATCACTAATATCATGTCTATCATCAGGTTCAATTATGTTGTTCTCCTTATTTGCGTCGTCATTGCATGAAAATGTTGGATTAAGTTATTTGGAGATCAACTTCATTGCATCTCTTTCGACAATTGGAATGTATTTATGTTTTCCAGTACTAGGCTATTTGTCAGATTGTTACGGGCCATCATTGTTATCTTTAATATCAATTTGGTTTTTCTGCCCAAGTTATTTTTTCAACGCTATGTTGATTAAGGATTTAGAGCATCAACGAATCACTAAGAACTACATATATGGATTTAGTTTAAGCTTCTGTTTTATTGGGCTAGCTACTTCATCGTTGTATTTTCTGAGTTTATTGACCTGTGCAAAAATCTATCCTAAACATAAGGGATTAGCAATCTCATCGCCAGTTAGTTGTTATGGTTTATCGTCCTTAATCGGATCACAACTAATGAAGTTGTCTTATTTTCAGCAGGGAGAGTTTTTAGATTTATTTAAAGTGTTTAATTTTTTCGGAATCCTTTATTTGGTTATGGGCATTTTGAATTTTATTTCAAACTCTGTCGTTAGTATAGAACAAGAGATCATTTTTCAAGATGAGGATACGCCGCTATTACAGGAAGAATTAACACCACAGAGGTCTATAGACCCACCACATCATCGTGAGAGATATATGAAGTTTTTATCTGATAGATCCGCATGGTTACTATTAGTGTCATTAATTTTGAACATTGGACCGCTAGAGAGCTTCCAAAATAATCTAGGTTCAATTATTAAGATTGCAACGAACAATGTCAATTTGTCAAATCAAGTTAGTCTAATGGCTGCTTCCTCCACTATAACCAGGTTGATCCTAGGCGCATTGTCTGACTATTTATCTTCTCCAGATAGAAGGCATCCGATTGGCAGAGTCTGGCTACTAATAGTTATATTATTGGTTGGTATTGCAGGTCAGTTTAGTAACCAATTAAAGATCGACTTTTCTATAATCTCTGTTTTAAACGGCTCTTGCTACGGTGGCCTATTCACCACCTATCCCACCATAGTTGCCTCTGTATGGGGGATTGACATCATGGGCTCTACCTGGGGCTCCTTTATGGTAGCACCGGCAATAGGCTCGGTTATCTACTCGTTAAGCTATGGTAAACAGGTTGATCTCAAATGCAAATATTCTGCTGCTTGTTTACAAAACTACTTCAATATGACAACTCTCAGTTTGAGTATCAGTTTAGCTATCGTCATTTTTGTTTGGAGAAGAATATGGTGGAACAGAGGTTTGAAGAATTTTTGAAGTACCCACTGCGCTGCATTATATCACGATGAGCATCGTGAAGAACATACCAAAAAGAGAACACAATACATAGCAAGAAACCGTCGAGACATAGCGACGAACATAACAAAGGACATATAAAGACATAAAGCACTTACAAAGACACCTAACGCTTGTAATGGGACCCACAATCTTTAAAGCACGTACTAGTTAATAGCTCCATGTACTATATACATACTATACACTTTACTCTTTACACCAGACACTCGCGCGCTGCACATCTTCACTTTGTTATCTCTAAACTAGTGGGCACCTCAGAGACTCTAAGACACGCGCACGACAGTTCATTCTTCCCTAATACACTGTCTACTAAACGCGTATAGGACACACAAGTACCTGATCCCTATTGTCCAAGATATTGTTACGCTGTTTGGATTAATGTCTAATTCTTAAACAACCTCTTCCCAGTCCATCTCACGTGGACCTATGCTTATCAATAAGTTAAAAAGGAACGTGGTTACAAGGCTGTTCTATGCACTCTTCATTTCGCTCTCCATCTCTGCTGGTTACGAACCTTTTTGAGGCCGAAGTTAGTCTTGAAATTGGCTAATGGTGCCACTGTTCTATACTATCGCCGTTCTCTTCATACGTGTACCCTTTCTTTTGTTCATACAACACTCTAACTTGGCGCTCTTGGTCTCAGCTGGCTTTATTTCTTTTAGCGATTTCTGAGCTGATTCTGGTTCTGTTCTTTCTTTATCTCCTGATCTACCTCTAGTGATTCCCTATCTGTTCATTCTCTTAACTGCTTTCTCGCTCTGTAGCCTTGTCCTGTCGCTTGTTGCGTTTAATCGCGAGACATGTCAGCGGTCTTCTGTAGTTGCCAGCTGCTAATGGCTCGATATCATCACCATCGAATCTTTTCTGCTACTGGCTCTCACTTGCCTTGATCATACTTACTCTTTCCTTTTTCAGTCTTTTTCTGGTCAATCGTCCAATTATAGGCCCAAAAATACCTCTGATCATACATCTAAACATACATCTAATTATCACTCCAGTACCCCTTGGTTCCTAACCCCCTTATTTACACGTTTGAGTTTTTTTTGTTATTTTTTTTATTTACGCCACGTTAAAAATAAACACGCAGCTACCTCGACGACTTGGAATCCTATATAAACAGCAGATAAATTCCTTTTTTGCACAAAATTCAGATTTTTCTTTTCTTCTGCTCTTTGATCTTAATTCGGATTAAGTTATATTACTAGAAATATTTTAGTTATTTGATTGCATAATGAAAGGGTTAATTTTAGTCGGTGGTTATGGTACTCGTTTAAGACCTTTGACTTTAACATTGCCAAAGCCTTTAGTTGAATTTGGTAACAGACCTATGATTTTACATCAAATTGAAGCATTAGCAGCAGCAGGTGTGACAGACATTGTATTGGCGGTCAACTACAGACCAGAAGTCATGGTCTCGACCTTAAAACAGTATGAGGAAGAGTACGGCGTGTCAATTACGTTCTCCGTCGAAGAAGAGCCATTGGGTACCGCTGGTCCATTGAAGTTAGCCGAAAAGATCTTAAAGAAAGACAAATCTCCGTTCTTTGTGTTGAACTCCGATGTCATTTGTGACTATCCATTCAAGGAGTTAGCAGCATTCCACGAGGCACACGGAGCAGCAGGTACTATTGTCGCTACCAAGGTCGACGAGCCATCCAAATACGGTGTTATTGTTCATGATAGAGATACACCAAACTTAATTGATAGATTTGTTGAAAAGCCAGTTGAATTTGTCGGTAATAGAATTAATGCTGGTTTGTATATTTTGAACCCAGATGTTATTGACTTGATTGAAATGAAGCCAACCTCTATTGAAAAGGAAACTTTCCCACAATTAGTTGAAAATAAACAATTGTACTCCTTTGACTTAGAAGGATACTGGATGGATGTTGGTCAACCAAAGGATTTCTTGTCTGGTACTTGCTTATACTTAACTTCATTAACTAAAAAGTCACCAGAAAAATTATCTAACGAAAAATTTGTCCATGGTGGTAACGTTTTAATTGATCCAACTGCTAAGATCCATCCATCTGCATTGATTGGTCCAAACGTTGTTATTGGTCCAAATGTTGTTGTTGGTGAAGGTGCTAGAATCCAAAGATCCGTCTTATTATCTAACTCTGAAGTCAAAGATCACGCTTGGGTTAAATCAACTATTGTTGGTTGGAATTCAAGAATTGGTAAATGGGCCAGAACTGAGGGTGTTACTGTTTTAGGTGACGATGTTGAAGTTAAGAATGAAATTTACGTTAATGGAGCTAAAGTTTTACCTCACAAATCAATTTCTTCAAATGTTGAGCACGAAGCTATTATTATGTAAATTTATGTTTCTTATTAATTTGTATTTTATATTACATTTCTCTTCATCCTATTTGAAAAGTGTTGATTCACTTTTGTCTAAATAAACTTTAAGGGATTATCATAATAAATATTTATCATCGAACATGTTAATTGTAAATTTATAGAATAAATCGTGTTGTGATTAGGTTGTGGCACATTATGTCTGAATAGTGAAATTGCATCAGCTTCACTTGATTATTCTGCTGCGTCGAGATTCAAGAACATGTACATTCGATTAAAATAACTTGTTATTAAAAAGAAATAAACTAGGATTCAAAAGTTTTACTTTTTCATATCAACTTTAAGGTATCAGTTTTTATCCATTGAAAATTTTGAATGTAATAAATCTGCTAGCCTTGCGCTAGCAGTCTACAAAATTATTCGAAAAAACCACCCCACATAAACAATTAACAGCACTTTGAACACTTTAATAAGCTTTCATATTGTACTTTGAGTGCCTGAAGAAGCATGAATTATTCTTCCTTTGTGTGTGTGATTATTTATGAAATGTATGTAGTTTTGCTTAAGTTCGATTGTTGCTTGCAAAATTTCAAATAGTTTGTAAACAAGTGAACTGATTATACACAAAGTCTCCATTAAAACTGTATGATCTCTCTAAATTATATGTTAAACAACTTGTTTATTATCCTGCTAAGTAACTATCTACAAAATAAACTATTCATAATCATAAACCGACAAGTCCGTCAATACAACTCTTTCTGAATGGTTCACTTAATGGTTTCTTACCGCTCAAATACTGTAAAAACAAAATTTTACTAATCAATGGTTCATTGATAACACCCACTTTAGCTATTTTCTTTTTAGATGGATTTTCATAAGTAACATTTAATTTAGCATCTGGCATAATTTCTAAATATAATAAATGATTCTTTGGAACAGAACCTTTACGGCCTTGAAAAAGGCTTCTTAACTCTTCTAAACCTTTGCCAACAGCATCCCTTGACTCTTTACTCTTTGGATGAGCTAGAATTGACTTTATTAATCCATCCTTTAAATGGTTGAAGTCAGTGTTTCTAATTGGACAAATTCTAACAATAAATCTAACTTTTTCATCTAGTAATTTTTCAATGATTTTCGAAGAGTCGATTGGATCATTCAAAACGTCAGTTAATAAAGAACCAGACTTGAAGCCCGACATATATTCTTTGTCATTTAAAATCTTTTTAACTTTCGGAATATCATTATTTGCAATATATAATCCAATTCCATACACCTTGAAACCAAGAAACGTTACTGATCTAACTCCATGTCCCAATAGTGTAAAGTCTGCGTCCAAGTTAACTTGTTCCAATTTATTCAATTGCGTTGGGAAAGGCAAAATTGATGAGTCAACGCTGATTGAATTTTCAATATCTTTAACTGAATTGTCTAACTTGATAGTGTTATAAATTGAATAACTTGATAAACTACCTAAACCGACCAAAATTGATAATGAAACTTTTGATCTTTGAGAGATTCCCCTTGAACAGGAACTTGTTCTGGAGGTGAAAAATCTCTTATTAATCGGATTAAGGTTTCTTCTAAGAGTATTAATGAGGCTTGATTTAAACATTATGAGCTGATTAAACAATAGTTTGAAGAATGTAAAGTTTAATGGTTCGATATATTAAATTTTGTTAACTATATATATGTTTGTGTAATACAATGTAGAGAACCAGGCCAACTACATATATAAAGTTGATAGTTATACCAACGTCTTTGATATAACCAAGATCTTCATCTAAGTACTCGACCACTTAAAAAACAGAAGTAGGCTTCTCTAATATAAATAATTTCTGTTAAAAATTAGTACTTCTGATAAATAAGCAGATTTTAATTATCTCTTAAACATTGAACGTAGTAGACTCCTTCCAATAGAAGTAACATTTAATAGACTTATATTCATATATTACCTTTAAATATATATGCACCTGGATTATGGCTACTCTTTCAACTTAATTATTTCGTCGCTGATAGACGAATCGCTTTGCAACGATAATCCACTCGCCAACTGGGCTTTATAAATGGACTCCCACATATCCCATTGTTGTTCAACATCCTGAATTTCTGGAGTTAACCAATCATTGAGAACCAATCTTGATGATAAGTGCCCCAATAATGAATCGCCTGCTCCGGTGACGTTTTTAATGGTAATGTTTTCGTTTTCTTCGGGGATTGGGAAGTACTGGACTACAATGCCTATTTGACCATCATCAACTAATTTACCTTTGGACGTTAAAGTAAATTGTGGTTTGTATTTCGATGTAGTTGGAATTGATGAATAGTCTTTAACATTTGTTGAAAGCCTTACTAACAAAACACCCTCCTTGCCAAGCTTGATTAAAATACTTTGAAAATATGGTATTAATTTAAATGATTGTTGCAATGTCCCTTCTTCCAACAATCTCATTAGAATTGGTTTAGTTGCCAACTTATCCCTAAATTGTGAATTAATGCCTAATGAATCTATTAAAGGGAACCAATTATTATAATCATTAAAAAGGTCGTTTGCCTCAAATGATTGATAGATTGAGGCTATTTCTGCTTTCGTTGGAGTAATCAATTTAATAAAATTATGTGGGAATACCTTATGATTTATTTTAGAAATCCTTGTGGATTTAGTTGAAGAAGTTGGTTCAATGATAATTTTAGTATCTTTTAAATTACTTCCAACGAATCCTAGCACCTTGTTAGTTACAACAGGAGACAAATTACAATCTATAATGATTTGCTTTGGCTTTGATCTTGTTAGTTGTTTGATAATATGCTCTGAGAAATCTGTTTCAATAATTGACATATCGGCACAAGCTAAGATTAACTCCCCGTTCCTATCATGCATCGAATTGTATTGAGCTGTTGATAAATTACCAATTAAAATACCTGATGTATCAATATTGTTTTGAACTAATTGATTAACTATTGATTTTCCGGCAACATCATCACCAATTATAGATATCAATCTTGAACTTCGTCTATTTGAATAGTTGTAAGCTAATGATATGTTATAGCCAACTCCGCCAATTGACGATTTAGTCTGACCAGGATTAGAATCATTCATGATCACCTTTGATTTTAAAGTACTTATTAAATCTAGTGCAATTGAGCCAACTATTACCGTATCCACAAGGTCAAGTACAGCAGACTTAGTAATTTCTGGATTTGCAGTTTCCGACGTAGCATTTTCTAATTTAACACCTGTTGGTTTAATTATTCTTGTTGAAGGCTTAAATTTATCTATATTCTAATTATATTAGTATTAATTCATGCAATGTTAGATCCAAAAATACTTACATTTTCTAAGTTATTTAATTCTTTGGCGATTTCGGCAGCACTCTTAGCATTGTTCAATACAAAATTGATGTTGCATTCAACAGATTTACCGTTAGTATCTCTAGCAATTTTACTTAATAAGAATGGCGTTAGTCCTTTGCCTTTAATGCCTTTTAATTTCGCTTCCTCATTTGCATTATTAATTATATTATTAATAAAATCCGATGTCAACGCAGATTCAGTAGGTGGTGGGATACAAAATACACTACCAGAGTTTAAAGACATTAGATTGTTATTATAAATAATCGACGCTGCTTCCTTGAAGGAAGTGAATGAGTAGGGTGATTTAACACCAGACTCACGGCAGTAGAAACCAGGAACTTCAATATTAGGACGGTTATTATCATTATAAGTACCAACAAAAACACCCTGTGTTTCTAAATATTCCATTGTTAACCCAATATCTAAAATTGATTTTGGCCCAGCACAGATAACTGCAATTGGAGTTCTACCTAATTCAGTTAAATCTGCTGATACATCCATTGTAAATTGTCCATCTTTATGAACACCACCTAGTCCACCGGTAGCAAAAACCTTAATACCAGCTTTATGTGATAATATCATTGTCAGTGCTATAGTTGCACCCCCATTCAACTTATTAGCCATTGAATAACCAATATCACGACGAGAAACTTTGTTAACTGTTGGCTGTTCAGCTAAATAAGTCAACTGTCCAGAAGTTAAGCCAACACATGGCTCACCATTAATAAAAGCACAAGTAGCAGGAACTACTCCACTCTCTCTAATTACTTCTTCGACCTTAGTTGCCATTGACAAATTTTGTGGATAAGGTAAGCCATGAGTGATAATGGTCGACTCTAAAGCAACAACTGGTATTCTATCATTTAATGCTTGTCTAACCTCTTCTGATAATATTAATGGGTGGGATTTCAACGGTGCAGATATAGAAAATAGTCTCTTGCTTATTAGTTTCATTCCTTGTTGGTAGATAGTAGCTTCTTTTTAAATACGAAAAAATTCCATTGCGTGAATATATGATGGTTTTATATGTTCTTTATAATGAACAACATGCTAATTCCTTGGATAGAACAGCTCAAAGAATTAAATATCAATAAAGATAATCTTAAAGCAGACGATCTATCTGAAGAACAATTAAATGTCATAAATGATCAAATAATCAAGCCTAATAAGTTATCATCTGAATCAATCCAAGAACAACTCTTCAATGATAATACGGTTAATGAAGGCTTTTTAGTTCTTGAGGCAAGTATCATTACAAACAAGCCTGAAGATTGGAGTAAGCTTCATGAATGGCTAAAGGTTTCTTTAGATATATCAAGAAGTAATTGGCGTTGGTCCAATAATTTAAGTAGTAAATATGAACAAGATTATTACTATAAATTAAGAATCTTACGAGTTCTATTACAATATGCACAAAACACTCCCTATTTCTTAGATCTTATAACTTTACTATCATACCATATACATCCAACTCTTCCTTGGACTTGTCCATTGAATTCTGAACTTTTAACTATAACAATCAATAGATCATCAGAATTACAAGAACAAATTAATGGATGTATGGTTAAATATATGACTGAAGTGTTAAAGTCTGAATTATTGGATTTACCTAAATCCAAACAGCTATCCAAATTGACGGTTGCTGGTTATTCAAGACCGTTAAAAAATGGTTTAAGACCCAGGCTAGGCTTCGGTGACATTAATGGACAAGTATCAGAAGAAGATAAGAGGAGAAACTGGAAGTCATCATCGAAAGTTAAGTCATTCTCAATGGTTTGGTTCGTCATTTTTATGATAAGACAGTTTGATTGGCTCGAGCAACATTGGTCAATAATTACTTCGTTTATTTTAAATGTGCTTGATGATCATGATCTATTAATAAAAGTTCAAGGTTGTAAATTATTAAGACTTTTACTTGACAAATTGGAAGCAATAAAGAGCAATTTATTAACAAAAACTGGATTAATAGATCTATTTATTGAATCTACAAAAATTTGTTTATCCTACTTGCCTAGTCTAACGCCAGTCGATGACTCAATATTATTGTTATCAGATGCATATCCAGCCATGTATAAATTGCTAAAAATGAAAGATAAGATTGATTTTATTGAATTGATTAATACTACTCTCTCTTCCATATCACATATAAAGTCAAATAGACTGGCGTATCGTCTTCTAACTTTTTTAATTAATCAAGTTGGTATTATCACAAGGTTTTTAGGTTCCAATATTTTAATTTCTATGTCAAGAGTCAACTTTATACTAAATCAAGTTCTAACTGATCCCTATGTTATCGAGAAAGATGTGAAGCCTATTGAATCCTGCTTAGCAGTTCAGTATACTATTTTATCCTTATTCAATAAGTTGAATGATATTGACGCAATAGGCTTAATATTCGAATATAGATACGACTTATTGGCAGCTTGGACAATAGCATTTAGAAGATCATCAAATGATAATATAATAAAACTGATAAAACAAAATTTCAGCCTTCTAAAGAAATTTGCTGTGCCGAGCAACCAGTCCGTTGAATTTAAAAAGGATATAGACCAGGTCTACTTAATAGATAACAAGTTAAAAAATCTTTTTAATTAGGCTACAGTACTTAAAAAACATATTCGTATATATACAAGGCGGAAATAGTTTCTATGAATAATACATATACATGTACATGGAAAAGTGTTGATGTCAGTGAAATATATCTATTTTTGAGCACCTTGTAAAGCTTGAACAACTTTAATATTGGTATCCAAGAATCTGTTTAAGCAATTAGTTAAGCACAGTTCTTCATTTGAGTCTAAAGTTCCACTAGTTATTGGTTTATTAGCATTACATTTCTTGAAACACATATCCGTGAAATTATGGATTGAAGTTTGAACTTTGGATTTAGAGTTTTCTGATTCGATAAATTTCATAATATCTTTTCTTGACGAATCATCAAGATTCTGTAAAACGGCTTGTGGGATTGTAGACATTTTTATACCTGAATTATTACGTATATTAGTAGTATCTATTAGTTGTATGGATATTTGTTAGATTGAGCCTAATTTGAAATTTTTCATCGTTTTCGGAGAATGCGGGTTTCTGAAACCTCGTGTATCAGGATACTATATAATCAATTCAACTATGGTGGTGATGTAAACAATGTTTCGTTTGAATAGCCAATGACTAAAACAAGGTTAGATATAGTAAAAGAAGTCTATAGTCTGTCAAAGGAGAAGCTACTGTATAGTTCTCAGCTGGCGCAATCAACTTATGTTCGTAGATTACGAAATGATATTCAAACCACGAAATCATTCATTGATCAAGCTGATAAAGCTATCGAGCAATTACAGTTGAATACAACTGGTTCTATAGATGAGGAAAAAGAAGTGATTGCGCTTTATGATACATATAGTAAATTGCCGTATATTTCAGATAAAGATGACGTTATAGGCATCGCCTCTGCATCAACAATTGTCCAGGAACTTGTTAAGCAACAAGCAGAATCCATTGAAGAAGTAGCCAAAATCAATAGATCTACAGAGAGGGAAATTGAGACTATTGATAGACTAATCAATGAGTATACTCAGTTATTGCATCATATCAATCAAAAAATTGAAGATAGTAGCTCGAAGCTTGAAGATATTGAAAATCGAAATGTCGATCTATCGATAGAACTGAAGATATCATCTTTAGAAGAAAAGATAGAGGATGCATCTAAAATGGAAGATTTGTTGCTAACTCACATGAAGCGAGTCATTACTAAACATTCTGCACTCCTGGATTGGGAGTACCAAAGTGTTACTGACGAAAAGACTATAAAGGAGAGGGTCAACAGGTCGCTCAAGTTAATCAACAAGTTAGTGAAAACTAACTCATGGATTGAGGTTTATCCTACAGAATTCGACGAAAAATTAATAAAATTGATGACAATGAATGATTTAATTATTTCAAGAAATACTTCTTCCAAAAGTTATTTAAAGCTACGTGATTTCGGTAAAGAATTTACTTCCTAATAATAGACATTCTAACTGCCTTGACTTGGGTATAGTTGTGCATGACATCCTCACCCAATTCTCTACCGATACCTGACTGATTGTAGCCACCAAAAGGCACCATTGGATGAAAATCATTATAAGTGTTAACCCAAACTGTACCAGCCTTTAATCTTCTTGACACATCTATTACCTTATTAACATCAGTGGTTTGAATACCTGCTGCTAATCCATATTCGGTTTCATTTGCCATACGCACAACCTCGTCAACCGTTTTAAATTTTGAAACAGTTATAACAGGACCGAAGATTTCTTCCTTAACAATTTTCATGTCCTCTCTGACATCACCAAAAATAGTTGGTGCAATAAAATAACCTTTTTCGGTTAATCTTTTACCACCAGTTAATAATTTTGCACCTTCGTCGACTCCAGTCTTAATATAATTCATAATTTTTTCTAATTGATCGACACTGTTCTGAGCACCTTGAACCGTGTCTGGCGAAAATGGATCACCCACTTTAACTTTGGTGCTGGAATATTCAACAAATTTCTTAACAAATTCGTCATAAATATCTTCTTGAACATATAATCTGGAACCTGCTGAGCAAACTTCGCCTGAGTTGTGATAAATTCCTTCGGCAACAGCCTTCAATGCTACATCCAAATCAGCATCATTAAAAACTATGTGAGGAGACTTACCACCTAATTCTAAAGTCACCTTTTTAAGGTTTGATTCGGCACATTTTTTCATTATAGCCTTACCTGTGGCAGTAGATCCTGTGAGTGCAATCTTTTTAACCAATGGATGTTCTGCCAATGCATTACCAGTGATCCTTCCTCTTCCATTGATGACATTAAGCACACCAGGTGGAAATATATTATTTTCTTTGATTAATTTACAAACATATAAAGCAGACAATGGAGTGCTTTTTGAAGTTTTTAAAACAGTAGTATTACCACATACTAACAGTGGTGTGATTTTCCAAGTAAATAATAAAATTGGAAAATTCCAAGGTATTATTTGTGCACATACACCTAAAGGTTCCCTCCTGGTGAAGTTAAAATGATCACTGCCTGACTCAACAACAGATCCCGATAATTTATCAGCAAATCCGGCACCAGATCTCAAAACACTAACTGCCAAAGAAATGTCACCTTTAGCATTAGCTAAACTTTTACCGTTATCTAATGTTTCAATACTTGCGATTATTTCTTGATATTCTTCAATTAAGTCTGCTAGCTTATATAAGGCTCTTATCCTTTGAAGAGGATCCCCGGTTGCCCAAGTTGTCTCTTCAAATGCCCTGGAAGCAGCTTTGACAGCAGTATCAACATCTTCTTCATTAGATTCATACACGCTAGTGATTACTTCTTCAGTTGCAGGGCAAATAGTCTCAAATGTCTTGTACTTAGAAGATGGAACGAAATCATTATTGATAAATAAACCAGTTGGCTGGTCGTATTTGATACCATTAGGCAATGTGATTGGCACATAAAGTGGTAAATCTGAATGTGAACCCATTTTCTAACGAATCTTTAATGATAATAACCTTTTCTAAAAATAAAATAATCTTTTTATGTTAATACTTTATAAATAAATAATTATTCTCTTTTTTTGTTCTACAACACTCTATTTATATTGAGTGATCATACAATTGCTAAAATCATCATTATAGATTGTAAATCGCAAGCAAAGCAAATTTACCTTTTTCACTTTCCATAGTTCATAACAGGGTCAGTAATTTAATAAAGAATAAGTGTTATTAAGATGCGAACGGTCTCTCATAGTGATCGGATCGACAAAAGAGTTATATTCATTCTTCCGTTTATTTAAGTCCAAATGTCTAAATTAGACCTCTATAATTTTCTTAGAATTTTAATCTTCTAAAGAATTAAATAAAAAAAGAAAAATAAAATGAACAAAAAATGATGCCAACATATTAGAACAAATCTACTTGATTAAGACTTGAATTAATATGTAGGTTCAAAATTGATATTAATAAAAGCAAATCTAATGTTATTCTTGATGTCTCAGATTATATTGAACTTGTTAATTCCGGTATGCATAACAATTAACTCCGTACCTCCTCTTATATCCCTATTTCTCTCCATAAACAAGTTTTACTAATGTTCTTTTCTTCGCCTATACATAAAATATTCTAATTAATATGTCATTCAAGCCGCCAAAAAAGAGAAATAGACAAGTATTGTCATGTTCAAATTGTCGTAAGAAAAAACGTAAATGTAATCGTGAATCGCCATGTGGAAGTTGCATTAAATATGGAATGGTAGATACATGCACATATAGTTATACAAGTTTTAGAAACAGGCAAATCAATAATATACCAGGATCTACTTCAAAGATTCCAACTTTCTTGCCTTCTGTAAATCAAGAGTTGGTGAAATTGAAGGATAAAATTAAAGAAATCGAAGCATCAATTACAGTCGCAACTCTTCATCGTACATCAAATGCACGATATAATCCACCAGTTGTGGCCAGTGATCTAAATTTGCCCACCAGTTTGCTGAATAGCAGTTCGGGTTTCATCGAAAGTGATTGCTATGAAAGTTTAATTGGTATGAATCCAGTTGAGTCGTCAGAAGATGCAATAAATTTTCATTCTGATTTTGGAAGTGATAGCAAATTAAATGTCCAGCTTCAACGTCCATTGCCTTTACTTTCATTGCTTAGACGGGACCCAGGTGCTATTCTAATTTTGAACTATAAGACATCTATTGGGGCGAGCAATTTATTCCATAAAAGTTTAAATTTAGAAACTAACGATGAGAGAAGAACTTTGTTAAATAAAAGAGCTCAGGAATTATTCGGGGCAGGGTATATACCAAGAGTTGAGCAATGTTCTGACCATAAGCAAATTAAAAATGCTATTTCTGTATATGGATTACAAGCAGGGATAAGTTATAAAAATATTGACAGTGATTTAAGATTGCTTGATAAGGTAAGGCTAATCTTACCTGAGAACAATGTTATTTGGAAGTTGATACAAACATTCTTTGATAATCTTTATCCATTTTTCCCCATTATAGATGAACTAGAATTTAGAGCAGATGTATCTAGGATTCTTATATTTTCAAATAACATAGTTGAGTCTATAAAAATAGAAAGAAGACAAGATTTGGCTACTTTAGCGGTTCTTTTAATCATTTTAAGATTATCTTATTTATCGTTTTTCAAAAATAGTGCCTCAGAGAAACTGAGTGAAAACATAAAGAATGTAATTTCGTTAGATAATATTACTATGGCTGAATTATGCTTAAAAGAATTTGACCTTACGAGACAGCAAAGTTTAATAGTGCTACAAGCACTCATACTTTTAAGAATTTACAGGTCATATGCTCCAGAAGAAGGTAATGGATCCTCAGGAAGTGAATCCCAATCTTTTAATGGATTGCTAATTAACATTGCCATCTCACTTGGATTAAACAGAGACCCAGATTATTTTGTTAACCCACACTTGGATGAGCGAATAAAGAATTTAAGAAGAAAGATTTGGTATTTCTTAGTTTCAATGGACGTAATGAATTCTACAGCTTTTGCGACTGCAATGGCAACTAATTATCTTAATAATGATATAAAACTTCCAATGCATAAAGAAGGTAACTCAAATATTTATAATACAGATCTAGAAAAGCAAATTATTGAATCTATATGCTTGTTTGGTTCAATTTTTAAACCAATTAATAAATTACTTGAGTCTCTTTTAAATTTTAAAACTGATACAAAGCTTCTGGACTTAACTAACTATTTAACAGAATTGGAGATAGTTCTTTCCAAGCAGTTAGGCAAATTTTCAGATCATTTACATTCAACAATTGAAAATCCGAAATTTTTAAATATCAGCGGTTTAAAGATTTATATCTATTCCAAATTGTTTTTACTGTATATTTATTACTGTTTTTATTTGTATTATGAGAAAAAAGGCAATCATCAATTAAAGTATTTTTATTTCAGAAAACTGATAATTATTGTACATTACGAATTAAAGGGCTTGTTGTATGGCTTGTTGGATAGTGATAATTTTGGTGAAGTTTTTGCTTTAATTATCATGCCAGCCCTAGAAATGTATTGTTACATTACAGGCGTAGTAAGTCTCGTTGTCGGCATTCGATTAAATAGCACCATTAGATTATTGAAAGAAAGAACAACTTTTAATGAGAAGCTTAATAAGGATGACTTATTTAATGAATATGTTAATTGTTTACAAGAATTATCCAAGCTATTGGAGAATCGTTTATCTGAAAGTAATAATGTGATGGATAGAACAAGTCACAGATATTATTATGCTTGGAGAATTAAAAAAGCTTATAGGTATGTTTCAAGTATAATGAAAGAAAATTTTCTTTATACGAATAATGAGAAATATACAGAAGAAGCTATCACCAATTTTTCGACCGGAGAATTGAAAGAATGTATATCTTTACTCAAACGGCATTCGACGGCTTCAAATAGTATATTTACAGAGAAAATTACTGATGAAGAATTAGTTACTAGTATTCAGCTAGACAATATGTGGTTTCAAGTAAGTTCGATGAAGCAAGATCAAGAGTCTGTTCCATTATCATGTAAAGAACCAACATCATCTACAATAGAGACAAACGATCTTTTGAATCACGGAATTGGACTTTTTCAAAACGATTTTGATTTATTAAATGGTATGTCATTCAGTGAATTTTTTTCAAGTTAAGGCTTATAACGTCATATAACCTTTCACAGAATTGAGTTGTCGCCAAGTTTAGGCTTGATTATATGACACTGATCGGCGCCAGGAAATTATTTCAAAAATTTAGCGTCCAGTTAAATAACTTGAGCGATAGCCGTACATAAATTAAGAATCGATTCAAGATATTATTTAAATAATATAGTTGATTTAACGTTTTCTAGCGATAATTCAGATCTTTTATCATGGTTATCATTTCCTCGTGTCTTTCCTTTTTGTTCTGTACATATGACATATTCGTATCAGATTTCGCTAATAACTTGAATATTCTTTCCCTGAAGTATTGGACTAGTAGGGAGACTCACGTTATTTCTCTGAATAATAATCTATTTTGATATCGTCAAACATCAAATAGTGTCTCTGCAAAATAAATCATGCTCAATTTAATCACCAACGAGTGTACCTGATGGTTTTTCTGATAAAGAAAGTCCAATATTTATCCAATGAAATATCCGAGAGTAAATCTCGTAGTAATGTTGCGCTCAATGCAAGATGGTTAAATAGTTGATAATCCTGAACGCTTACAAGCATCTCAGTAATATTATTCCAGCATAGCTAATATTTGAGACTGCTCCAACATTTGCATAGATTTAGATTGTTAAACGCAAGATAATTTACCTTTCCGAATTTATCAGCTAGGTTGGAACATAAATGGACGATAAACCCTAAATGCTTGAATAAATTACTCAATATCAAGTACTCATTATTAACTTTGAAGCAATCTTGAAAAGTTAGTATAAAAATTTAATAAAACGTGTTATTGTGTTAAACCATGTTCAGAATTTTCTCCCAAGTACATAATTGTATACTTCTACTGCTTCAATTAAATTAAGTTAAATAGGGATCTGACGAGTTAACTTTAACAGAAATGTATTCTGTTTTGCGTTAACTCTCCTGTTTCAGTCTCTTCAAAATATTCTTGATTATTATTAAATTGAAGAGGCTTGGTATCGCTTGTTCTATTAGTACTA
Source organism: Schwanniomyces occidentalis var. occidentalis (assembly GCA_031081865.1). Classification (NCBI taxonomy): domain Eukaryota; kingdom Fungi; phylum Ascomycota; class Pichiomycetes; order Serinales; family Debaryomycetaceae; genus Schwanniomyces; species Schwanniomyces occidentalis. Next base: position 171,411 of record JARYTB010000017.1, read on the forward strand.
AGTCTATATGAATCATCAATAAAGAGATGGAAGGCCCTTCTATCTGTCAAAAATGACTAATTATTGTTGAAATCCTTTTGCCAGAGTTTAGCAACCTTCGATTGGAACATAAACTCTAAGTAATTGAATATGTATATATCAGCTCGCAGCTTTACCAAAGAAGCTATTGGATAAGGTGTAGTGGCCCATACCTTAGTTGCTGAGTCCGATAATTTCCTTATGAGGCAGCGTACATGAGTGATTTTAAAAATTGATAAGTTATTTATCATATCGGCTCTGCCTTTTTTATTGACATAAACTTTCGGTATTCTGACATTGTAGGAGATCCAAAGAAATTGATATTGAGCAAGTAACTTTGATTATAATTAGTTGGCCGTGCCTTTAATGCAGAAGTGGTTAGTGTCTCGCACTCGCCAAGAAGTACTTGCGGTACTAGGAAGAATCCAGTACTTAAAAAAACTGAATGAAGATTATAGAAGGGAACGATAAGGAATGAAGGGTTAATTCATCATCCACTTTAGTCACACAATAAGAAAAAGTATTTCAACTATTTTTGTGATTTCATAATATGCTTATTACAAACCATAATTACTAGAATTTATGGTTATTCCATCTCTTACCATTATCAAAATAAACATAAAAAATCTTAAACCTGGCTTACAGCGAAAATAATTTCATAATTTGATTTGCAACGTTCAGTCAACCTTCTTGATAATCTTTAATAGTGATATTAAAAAGATGCAAATCACAAGTAACACGGGAAGGGGATTGTCGCGTTTCGTTTTTACTGACTATCAATTTTGTTATTCTCTATTGTTTTGTTTGTTTAAGGACGCAATTTTTCGAATTATCAAAGCGGATCAACATTCTACCTAGGTATTATGATCACAGAATCGCATCTAATCAATTACGCAGCTGTTATTATTATGGATCATGTCTAGCATGATTTATATTTTGACATAACCCCGCATATATTTTATGATTGCTACAGCACGTCAAGTTTAGATATATGTTGGTGGTTTATCTAGTTTTTATTTTGTGGCTTACATAGCTATTATACACAATGCCAAATATTAATAGCATATATTGAACATAATTAAAAAGTGGAGAGTGATTCTAAAATAATTTAATCAAAAATCCGACTGTTCCACGTCATAGGTGCCTTTTTTTGGCTGGCTATGGGATGCCTTGTTTTTAGATGGGCGGATCTAATATTCGACAATCTTATTGAGATTGAAAGGATCCATCTTATTTCTATTTATAGCATGGCCTCTATTTAGAGTAATGTGATTCTCCTGTGGAGTTCTATAAAGTGTCTAGAGAGTGTTTAAGTATTAGATACTTTAAGGGGATAGGAACATTACTATCAATCTATATGATGCTCTCCAAAAAAATAACATTTAGGAGATCTCTTATTTCTATAACAATATTGCTTCTATTATTGATATTGATATATATTTTCGATTATAGGCCCAAAAAGTCTTGCTTCTGAGTCAGTCTTCGGATGAAATATACCAATATTTGTTGGAGAAGTATTCAGCCGAAAGACTAAGTTGATTACCAGTTGAAAAAAAAAGGCAAAAGGTAATATCCAGAAGACATTAGTGTTGAAGTTTACTGAATTTACGATGATATTTTAGTTCATCAATCTGCAAAAAGATTTAATAATGTATTATATTACTAAGGCACTAAAAGCTATTCCAGTTGAGATGTCTTAGATAGAGCCCAAGACGGAGGCTGCGAAATTAGTTTTCTTTTTTGTTTCTCTAATCATATAGAATATTTGTCATATAATTATCTACCTAAAAACAAAGTTTAAGCTACATAACTTTGATAAACAACTCTAAAATAAATTTTAAAATATTTATACAGTCCGTCAATTAGAAGTATTCTTTCTTAAGTAATCTGTATGTTTTCCATTCATCCCATTGTCAAATATATGCCAACACATCCAGTTACAACAATTGCCCCAGAAACAGAGGTATTAATCTTAGAAAAAAATTTTAAGTATACATTTATTTGTTTCTCTTTTTTTGATTTAATCCCTTGCACCATATTTGCAAACAGTTTTACTATCAGGAATAGTAAATAATATTACTTTTTCGTTATCTTTATGTGATTGGTCAACTCTATATTAACTTTTCTTTCAAATTGGATAATATTGCCCTCTTTGAGGTTTATCACATTTACGTATGCAAAAGCATGAGAATGAAACTCTGTTTGGGGATAATAAAGTCTTCAAAAACGTCACCTTCATCTAGCTTATCTTTAGTAATTAAATGATCAAAATCAAATAATTCGACCTCAACTTTCTCAGGTGCGTTGGCCAACCAAGGAATGTTTTGGAAGTTTACCGAAAATCGCTTTCCAATGTAAATTAACATCTATTACTTTAACAATTTTATCTTCCTTCTCAATAGCAGCAATAATAATATTACCCCAATCCATAAGAATGACCTCCTCAACCTCAGTTAAATGTTTTGCTTCTTCTTGATTGATTAAAATTTCGTTAGCATAAAAAACAATTATTTGGCCAGCTTGGAGTCCTTATTTGTGTTTAGGTTTTTCTTCAGTATATGATCTAGAGGGACCATTTAATATATGAGCTCTGAAAGTCATTAAAATGCCAATAGCAGTATGCCTTTGCAACTGGATCAATTACCTTTTTATTCATGACCCCGATGGCATACCAGTCCAAGTTAATTATATTTTTTGAAGCCCCTTGGGAAAGAATAAGGTTTCTTAAACCCTCAACTGTCATTCCACTTCTTCGAACACCTCTAACAGCTGGGAACCTTGGATCATCCCAGTTAGAAAATACTGTTTATCTACAAACAGTTGTAATTTTCTCTTCGATAACAATGTCCTAACAAAACTAACCCTGCCAAAGTCCCATATATGAACGTTATGCAAGTTTAATGCCTTCAAAAACCAGTCGTATTGAGCATAACGGTCCCTGTATAGGTTTTTTTAAAGTATGGTTAACTACTTCAATTGAATCAATCACCGGAGCACAAAAATCATATGTGGTTTACATTTTCCAAGATTCTTCTGTTTTGTGATGAGGTATAAGGTAGCATCTATAAATAAAAGGATCTCTTAATGATTTGTTTAAGGGAGTATAATCAATCTTGGCTCTTAAACAATATCTCAATCTTTGGTCAGTACCATTTTAATTTCTATTGTGAATATTTTTAAATTCTCTTCAATTGAACTGCTTCTCCTTTTTGAAGCAATGACTTGCATCCTTTCTTCTCTCATTTTCCCTTGTGGAATATCATCACAATAAGCCTTTCCTTCTTTGATCAATGTAACCCCAAAATCATACAAAATAGCAAATTAGAAGTGTAAGCATTTTCATCACCTTTTATTCCTAATAATGCTAAAGTGTCTAGGATAGAATCTTGAAATTCAACTTTTTTCTTAGTAGGGTTAGTATTATCGAATCTTATAATTAGTCTACTGTTATAAGCTCTAGCAAAGTATTAAGCACCGTAGTCTTAAGATGTCTGATATACAAATATACCGAGGTCCTTAGGAAGAAAACGAGAAACAAATTTACCCATTACCTCAGCTGGCAATTCAATCTCAAAATTTGCTCTACGAGTTTCCTTTTTCCCATTATTTTTGTCTACTTCCGATTTTTTTTTGTTTGAATAACTGTCGTTGAGATTTAATTCGCTGCACTTTCAAATCTGTTATCTTGCTAAACCAAAATACCACCTTGAGACGCATTCTTGATTACAAAACCCATTAATGGGTTTGCTCTTCATGCATTCCAAATAGCAATGTCAGTTAGAGAGCAACTTTATGCAACAAGGAATGATTTGAAATTTAAATATGTGTATAGTTCTTTAACGTTTTTAATGTATAACTTATTTATAGCGAAATTTGCCCGTTCTTGTGATTTGGACGATTCTTTCTGAGACTCAGGATACTTTAGGGATAAATAATTCAAAGCTCCTAATTGATCCGATATAGTCTTGTCTTCCGAAGCAGACAACATAAATGTGTTTGATGATTTTGGAAATTTGTCCTCTGAAATCTCAGCGGTAATGGCCTATGGGACTCATTTCAATTAATATAACTGCAATTAGAATGGGATAGGCTATAAATGATGCGGTTGCTTTTATAGATAAGCTAACTCTCATATTTTTTTTCAAACCAATAGTCAATAACGCTGACTACTCAAGTTTAAGGTTTCTTAATGATTCAATGAATTACATTATCTTTATATATTTATATTCTAGGTAAAGTTTGAAAAAGATTAACAATGCGATTTCCATGCCAGATTACAATATAATGGGTTTGGCCTCAACTCAGGTAGCGCAAAATTAAATAACAACATATTGACTCACGATTATGCAGGAACAAGGATAATAAATAAGATTGTCAATCGTTTCAACTGATTCTCATTCAAGTATAGATTTACTGTTATTTGAAAAACCCAAAGAGAGGACATTCTGCATATATTGTGATATACTTATTATGCCAGGAGTAATCCCTACTGTTTACTGGTAAAAGTTGAAGACATGGAAGTAGAAGTCCAGTGGTATTTCAATTTCATTTGCTTTAATGGTTCGGAACTTATTCTGATAGGATTCCCGCTGCAAATTGCCTAAAGTGCGAGAATTGTGTGTGAAGTTGCGATTCTGTCTCTTTACGCGCTTTAGGCTGAAGTTCATCGCTCAAATTTGCAATTGATTACTTTTTAGCCTTTATCTGAAATAGAATCGAACAGGCTTAATATATTACTTTAACATAGCACATAAGGGAAGAGTAACGTTGTTAGCACATGATAGTTTAGTCATTTTGTCTTCTTCAACAAGGTTTGCGGGCAAATATTTAGCCTAAGTTATTAGGGACACAAGTGTGTATATCCACCATCACGCACGGATTTTTTTTGTTTGATTCTTAGTACACATGTAGAGTATTACCAAATTAGATATTCAAAGAAAACAAGCGTTGGTTTGACCAAGGTTATGAATGGGACCCAAGAAAATTCAAGACCGTGTTTTAACGCGATCTTGGCTTGTTCATGCCATAACCGAAAACATATAATCCCAGTCATTGTATTGTAAAATATAATATTCTAGCAGATTCTATCCCTTCTCTAAGCAATCTCAATAATAGTCACATTCAGTCAATCTTAATTACTTATAAACAGGTTCTTGTATATATCCTCAACTGATTTATGATGTCTCATTATAATATCTTCATAATTGATGCAAATTAATTTTTGATCTTGGTGGCATCCATAAGAAGGAAACCTATTCCTAAATAGAATAAGTATTATTTAGTCACAATTCACTATAATTCGCAACCCAAATACGAACTAGAGATCTTCTCCTTCACTTACTATACCACCACTATATTTTCTAATAAATTGTATTTGAGAGATACTCAAAGCCCGGACAACTGAAACTGCCATAACAGTAAATTTCATGAAGTCACCCTAACTAAAAGAAATCAGAAACTTTTATGGCCATCGAAAACTTCATTTAAAAAGTTGAAAGTTGATCACCTACAGGTATAAGTATCCATATATTCTGAACTTACAAGGAGGAGCAGAATTACGAAATTAGAACAAAGATTATTTTAACCAATTACAGCTTTCTTTATAATTTATGTTCCTTCTTACAATATATATATCCCTATAATATATGTTTTTATCTAATACTTCCATATATCCATTTACAATATATCATGCTTGAGATGATAAAGTCTGTCTCTTGATTCGGATTATGCTAAGTTTGGAGTGGTTAGCCTGTATTTTGTTTTCCTTTAAGTTGTTGAAACCTGAACTGTATAGGAGAGGTACTCAAGATAACACTTCAAAAGTCAATTAATATCTTTTAAAGATATCATGTCTTTAATTATTTGGAAAGAACTTGAGCTCTAGATGATTTGTACCGTTTCTTTTTTTTTTTGTCCATGTATGTCGAATTAGGAAGTACACGACCATCTTAAATAGATCATTTCATAGTAAATGTCAATTCCCATAATTAAAGAGTCTACAAGATAGTCCAAAGGCACATTACATCATGAGTATAGATAAAAAAAAGACTGGGAATGAAGGTAAAGCAGCTAGTTCGGTAGTTGATGTGCTATATAATGGTAGGAATGTTGCAAGGACAGAAAGATTAAGACAAATGCGAGAAGCACAGAAAAAACTAAGAGAAAGGAGACAGAAAGAGATTGATAACATAGAGCGGGAAAATAGCATACTTAAAGATGAATTAGCGAAGTTGAAAGAACAAAACTCAAGATTATTGGATTTAGTTAGGAATGATATACATGAATTAAGAAGTAGCGACTCCTTTATATTCTTCCCTTCGAATATAACTGCGAATGAATTATCCAGAGCAAAGGAGAAGGCATCAAGTAAGTTACTGTACATCCTATCATATGATCCTAAAGTGATTCAGGATTTTATTCTTGATGGTAGATGTATCATAGGGAATATTGCAGAAAAAACACTAACTTGGATCAAACTGGAACTATCTTTGAATGGTAAAGAAAGGTTAATAGAAACTGCTTTTAAATTTGTTCCACCATCAGAAAACGGATTAATTGAAAGGTATATCCGTGAAATAGAAGAGCTCTTAATTCAGAGAACTCTTCCAGTTAGATGGGTACCAGCAGATTACTTTTTACCTAGAGGTACGGTGTCAGCAATCGGTTTAGTCGAGTACTTATTAAAATACTGCAATATCAGGGAATTGAATTTAGGCATTTTAACTTCCTATGTTGCTAAACATACTTTTGCTACAATGTGGGGTCCAGCTATATTTTTCAATGATTTGGTAAAGTGTGTAGCTATTGCTCAAGATGTTGCTTATGATGAACAGTATCTACTTGAGAATACCGAAGTAAGAGTTTGTGCGATGGGTGTATAATCACCTGTTCCCATAAACATGAAAGATATAGAATGTATTACTAATGTTTGTCCGAAACTTTGATTGGTTCTTGGTCTTTGATGATTAGTTATTTTAAGGAGACGAATTAACTGGAGAATCACCAAGTTACACAAAGCAAATTAATGAAACTCATAACAGGATAGTTATGTGGATAGTTACATAGAAAGTCAAATAACTATGGAAATAGTAGGATGATGTTAGCATTTCTATGTTAGTATTTCTATTTTAGCATTTCTTATTACTAATGACGAACCATTGCAGAATTAATATTAATGGTTGTCTTGAACTAAATAAAATTGAAATTAAATACTTAGTTTAATCTCATCTTATAAAGACTGATAAAGACCTAAAGACGCTAAAATGACAACAATAGACTTAATTACTGGAGCAAACCGTGATATTGGTTTTGAATTTGTAAAGCAGCTTAGTGCTGTGGATTGAAATGAGATTATAGCTACGGTTCGTAATATCACCAAAGCAGTTGAACTATAACAATTGGCTGATAAGACTAAAAACATTTCAATCGTTTAACTTGATATTTCTAGTTCTGATTCTATTGATGCAGTAGAAAACAAAATCGCCAAAATTACTAATGGAATTGATGTGTCTTTGTTTCAAATTCTGGTATTACTGATTCTTATTGTACAGTGACTGAAGCTCCTAAGCAAGTTTGGCTTGACCATTATACCAGTAATGCGTTAGGTCCTATATTACTTTTTCAAAAGGTGTATAAATTTTATTGAAGCGCCAAATCAGAAAGGTCATATATATTTCCACTGCTGTAGCATCTATTTCAAGTATGCTACCATTTTCATTAAGCGCTTACCGCCAATCAAAGGCAGCTCTTAATTATTCAGCTAAGGAATTAAGTTTTGAGTTATCTTCTCAATACTTTATTATTATTGCTTTACACCTAGGGGCTGTTGCGACAGGTATGGGAAATTACACTGGGGATAAAATCTTTTCTAAGAACCCAGATCTTGAAGGTTCGATCTCTTTCCTCGATGCAAAGAGCAGTGCAGAAGCACAGATTAAGATTATTAGCAAACTCACAAAGGAAGATAGTGGTAAATTCTACAGTTATGATGAAGCTGAAATCCCTTACTGAAGTTTTAGCATCACTTGCTTAATTCTCTGCTGTCAAGCTGCTGTTATTTTTTATATCAAAAATATTGTGTGATATTGAATAAGTATTGTTATCTTTAGTACGCTAAATAGATAAATTTACGAATTTTGAATTAATATACTGTGTTTATTTGAGATGTTTCTGTAATTCTAGACTTAAGCTAGAGCATAGGCAAGTAAGTATGGACAAGTAACCAGCCAGGTATTAAGTCTATATTTGTGTTTAGACACTGTACAAGTGAATCCGATGAATCTCTTAACCAAAGTAGTACAATTAATGGATTCAAGAAAATCCCAGGTCCCTTAAAGTTCTCTTCTGTACTAACTTGAATTTCACATTTTTATGGCACTACGTGAAAATTCTACCAAAACTGTGTCTATAATAGGGTTCGAAATTATAATTGTTTTCCAATAAAACAGTTCAATCTTAGTCAAAAAAAAGAGTTAGAATTGAAAAAGTAAGGAGAAGATAAGAATTATAGTAGAAAAAAATAAAAGAAGCATGAACTGAAGTGTGGTGTGTGTTTTGTCTTGAACATAAACAGTGACAGAAAACAATGTACATACATGCGATTTAATCAGAGTGGATGGTAAGTACATTTTTATTTTCCTTTAACTATTTTTTTTATGACAATTTTGTCATCTTTAGTTGATGAAGCACGAATCAAGTAGAAATCACTGTGTTTAATATAACCAAAAGGATAAAACTATAAAATGATCAGTTAAGTTGACTATTACCATAGTTTCTATAGAATAAAGTGAGAATATTAGATTAAGTTGATTAGATATAATTATATGCATGATACAATTATGAGGATCCTTTGTGTAAATATTAGGGTCAGATAGAGATACATTAGTCTATTGATTGGAGGTGTTTCTAATTAGATTGGATTGTTAGAATAAATAGACTATTTAGACTAAATAGAAGGAATGGGTCTAGATTAAACCTCCAAAAGGACATACTTAAATAATTGAATAAAGTTTGGAATAATAAAAATGCGCCTATACCGAAAATAGCTGCTCCAAACATTGGTCCAATCCAATGGATATCAGGAGAACTAGTCCAAGCGAATATGAACATTCCAATCGGCATTGCAATACTACCAAATAGTGCAATTGGTAAGAAAACTTCTGGAACCACTACTTCCTTAGCCAACAATTTTTTAGTGAATGGTTGTCTAATTACTGGGATATAGAAGGCAGCGGCGATTAGAACACCAATCATAATACTAACATAAGCAACGCCCATTTCAACCAATGTAAAGTGATGCACTTGATAAAATACAATTGGAAATGCTTCAAACTATAAGTACAAAATTGAGTATATCAATGAAATATAAAGATTAATCAATAACACAACTGGTTCGAAAATTGAAATTTCAATTGGTCTCCATAATGTATCAATGATCAATTCATTAATTGTCATTTTACTATTTTCAATTTCTCCTTCGCTAGTAATATTTGGGTTTCCTGTTATGGCTCTTAATCTTTTTGCTTTTCTGTAAAGTAAAGTCTTGCCATAAGTCTCAGATAAGAAAAAGGATAAGAATAACAAGCAAGTACCGCTTATGATGAACATAAACCAAAAGGTCCATCTCCAACCACCTTTGACTGTTAATACAGAGCCAATTAAAGGACCAAGACTGGGACCACAAAAACCAGCAGGGGCCCATGCAATACCAACTGGGATATATGGTAAAGTAATGACATTTCCAATTGATGCTCCACCAGTTGCTAAAGCTGGGGAAGCGAAAAATCCGCTTGTGAACCTCAATACAGACAATGATCCAATGTCTTTGGATAAAGTAGTAGGAATTTGTAATATGAAAAAAATAAACAAGGTTACGATATAAATGGAAGTTCTTCCAAATATAGCATTTTCTGGCACAGGTGATAGGATCATTAGACCAATACCATAACCAATAACAAACAAAGTCAATGGCAATGCTGCAACTGTTTGATTGACATTAAATTCAGCCATAATTTCTTCTATCCCTGGAGTAAAAATTGCTGATCCAATGTACACATAAGTAGTTAAGAAAGCAATTTCAAAAATAAAGAACACTTTTTGGTATATTGGCCAATTATAAGGATTCTCAGGATCATTCTCATCATCTCAATCTATTATTTTGGAAGAATCACTAGTCAAGGTACTGGACGAGGACTTTGACAGCTGTAGTATCAATTTGATCCTTCTTGAAATCACCATTCTTAATGTCATCTAAGTAATTTTCGGGTATAACATAATCAGCATTTTCTTCCTTATGAGCAAAATACTTATTCTTCGAAAAGTGGTAAACTAATCTACCAAAAAAACTATCTCTAACAAATCTATAATGCATTATTAATAAAATTTAGTTATGGCATTTGTTTCAAATTTCCAATTGCTAAAAAAAGAGGGCATTTGCAACAGTTTTTATACATCTTCATTTGTAATCACAAATGTTAAAAGGTTTATTATGAGTATCCTCTAGTAAGCAGGACGGTAGATCTTGGCTGATTACTTTACTAGATACTTTTTAGAAAGAGATTCGAATAATTTGGATTTGGAAACAAATTATTAGTAAAATTCAATTAGATATATACAAGGAAATAATCGAAGTTGCATAAACAGGGAATAGACTGAGATAAAAGAACGACTTACCCCATTAAGAAGCGCAACTTCAAACGCACATTTGTAATCGAAATCGGAATTTTTTCACTATGTTTCCTAATGCAGTTTTTTTATATTTTTATTTTGGCTACAATCGCTAATCTGACTGTCAGAACTAGTCCGATTACGGGGAACAGCAGAGTCGCTGTAATGGGTAATACCCGAGAAACTTGGAGATTGACAAATTGGATCATTTTGTCATCCTGAACAATTGGAATTAAATAAAAGCACATGAATGAGAATCTACTTCATTAATAGTAAAGTTTTCAATCTGTGGCGGAAATGATTTGAAACAGACTGGTTAACATAGAATGTGAGCTCGACCAGATTTCGGTAAAATATTAGTTTACGAGGATTTTGTTACAAAGAGAATCAACATATTTCAGTAGCATACGACAAAACTTTTTTTACTTCTAAAAGAAAGTTTGGGAAGAATTTTTCAATGGCATCGACTTGAAAAATGTATAATGATACAAACTAGACATAATTCATTGAAAAACGTAAAATGACCCTAACTTTAGATAATTTAGTAGTTGGTTAAGAAACTTTTAGATACGCTTAAGGTATTTTAATGAAGTAAAAGCATCGGTAATTGACCGAAATACGAATGAATCAAAGAAATTCTGTCCCAAGGGAAAGAATACCCTAATTAAAAAAACTTGAAAATGTTAAAAAACCCTCTCTGGAAAATATATGTTTTAAATTGTAATTCACCAATTTAACCTAATCTTCTCACTGTTATAAAAAATTATCATTAAACTAACATCAAGTGAGTATAATGATAATTTTATCCTTTTTGTAGTATTAAAACAATGCATTCTATTACATTCATACCTTTTCAGCTAAGATAATAATATTGGCAAAAGAAGTAAAAAGAGAGAAAAAAATTCCTGTTACCATCTATTCTGACTAATTCTTCTATAAATTTTCTCTTTTTTCTGTTGTCTGTTCAGGACAAACACAAAACATATCAATTGATACATCGTATTTTTCTTATACAAGCCTTAATTCTACTAAGATCTTCTTTCACACGAAATGCCATCTCTGCTCTATCTGAAGTAATCATTTTCATTGTTGCAACAATAATTTTGTTCTCATGCACATCTCGCTCCTCATTTTTTTTGTCCTCCTCTATTGTTACTCTTTTTGCAATTAATTATTCATTTCCAATTATATCCACGCAGCTGATAATTGTCTACTAATATCAATAGTGTCACTTCACTCATATTTTTCACACTTTGCATCCATAAATACTTTTAGATATTTCGAGATATAGATTACCTTCAACTACAAAAAACTTGAAATATTTGTACAATAGAGAGTACACAAAAGAAAGTATGTAAGAATTCTACAATCTTATCTTGAGATTGTTGATTTCAATAATTAGTATAACTTCATCCTCCTAACTAATAATCAACCTAACAAATCATATGGTTCTTTCAATACCAATCAATAATTACAATCCATAGGGTTGATAAACGTTTACATTTGAGCTTTATAAAGTAAATTCTTGATACCACAAGATAAATAAGTAAACAAATTCTCTCACATTGAAAAGTTAGAGGTTCTAAACTGGTGTAGCTATTCAAAATATGTGTTTAAATTTGAACCTTGAATCCAAGGACAATAATTGGGGCAATTTACAATAATATCCTATCGGTTCTTCTTTACTCTTCTATCTCTTCATTTCAATTCCTTTATTTCTCCTCTATTCCGACCCTTTTACCACATATATCATCCAAATACATAAACCATGAACAATTTCTCTTTGAATACCATATTTCATTAAATCTGTCCCAAATCTGTCCCAAATTTACTACATTTTTCTTTTCTTTCCTTTCCTGCTGTTAATCTACTATATCTTATATTGGCTTTGTGTATATTTCGAAGCAACTGTCCTGTTTGGTCTATAGCTGCCAATTTGACATTTATACATAATTTTCATCACGTGTAATCAGCATCGACAAACACTTAATATAAGTAGACATTTCGTCATTTCTTAACTAGCTTTATTCAAATTATCTGTTATACATGCTAATATGTGTTTATTTCTGCTATCAGAAGCAGCTTGAATATCTAAGGTGATGAGTTCACTTACTCAAATAACTTAATTAACGACTTTCACGATTAATTGAATAATTGTACAATCAATTGTAAGAGATATCTGAATTCCTTATTATTCCATACCTCAACTAGCTTTGGATTCATACTGCCCTTAAACAATTATTCCCAATAAAGCATCACATATAAAGATGAGCCTTTTTGAAAGCTTATTATCACGCATAAATGATAAACTATCCTCCAATAATTATCGCCTTGGTTAACATATATTGTAAAACTTCTAACTTATTATTAGGGCCCACAACCAGTCCACAATAATGATATCTGTTTCATATTTAGGGGCATACCAATATAAATTGTATGGAATATTTTACAAAAGTTACAAGTAATATCAAGAATTCGTTATCTTTTCATTTGCCCTCTAAAATATTATGTTGAGAGTTTGCAAAAAATATTGATTTCTGAAGATGAGGAAATAGAACCACTGGCTTCAAGCAATTTACACTACTATATCATCACCTTAATACGAAAAATTGATAGCGTTAACACATCGAAGGATCGTATTGACTGGTGATGGAGTGGATTAAATTTTTGCTTTGTTTTTTATTTCAAATCATTTGTTGCCCATGTTGTTTTGAGTATTCTACCTTTTATATGTGAAGTAATGCCGAAAATTTTAACTGGCTAACTAAATGTAAGGTCCTCGAAGGATAAAATCGGCCTCAATAAAGAATTTTACCTGTAACTTCTACTGTTCCTTAGTTGTAGTTGTTAATGTAAATACTTTTGCCAACGTTAAATCCATACTTTAGAGCCAATGAAGATAGAAATTCCATTAATAATATTCAGTTTGGAATGCTAAGAGGAATATCCATCCAAATAATTTGACTTTGTTGAAATAAGTGTCTTGATTGCATGTGCAAAACATTTGTTATTTTCCTTTTAATCACATCATTTGTTAATGTTGAGTATTATTAGAGATATCTCTGTTACCAAATATTTTGAATATAATTTGGCTGTATAAAATGATAAAGGATGTTACACTCTTACTGAATCTGTTATGAAATATGATTTTGATTTTCATATGTGTCGTATGGCAAGAGGGTTCCTAAGACCAGGTAAATAATACCTCAGGCGTCTGACATGAAAATTAAAAAGGATCAGAAGATTAATCTAGAACGAAGATTTACATAGTCCCTGGTTATGAAATGAAAAAACTCAAATTTTCTACAGAGAAAGCATGCAACAACTATAATTAGTTGGGCCACTGAAACATATGCTATTTATGGAATCAGTAAATAATAAGTTTGATGAATGCAGTATAATATCTTACATTTTTAGTAATCAACACGTTTCAAACTTTAACTGAAAAATAAAACTGGACAAATTATATCCAATTTTAGTCACTTGCATAATTCCTTACCTTGGAGGAATAATTACAAATAGCATTTGAAAAGTTTACGTCAACTTTAGGTTTGATCGGATGAAGAAAATACGTTATTTATGAGGAAAATTTAACTATTTTGGAAGAAAAATTATGGAATTATGTGTCATCGATGGTCAGTTAATTACATATTTCATTCTTTTGGCTCATTAAAACACAATTAATACTGGTAAAACAGGTTTTTCTGCCATCGAGCTATCGTTTCAGCGTTATTTTTAGGATGATAAGAATTGGATGAATTTTCATTTACAGTTATTGAAATGAAGGCAATAAGGAAAGGATACAATCTCGACTTTTATGGTTTTTCTACATTTGCTTGTCTTTGTTGCGTTTTTTACCAGGTCCCTGCTGAAAGAGGTTTTAATCTTCACCTCCAACAGATGCTTTGGGCGGTTTCGACGTTAAATTGTGTTCAGCTGCAAAAGATAAACCGCTTGTAGCTTCATGTGAAAACTTAATGCGCCAATAGAATATCAATGAAAGAGCTCGGCTTATTTCAAGGCATTAGAGGGATATCAGAAATTTTTAGACAAACTCTTTGAAAAGTACGAATTATTCCTAAATTTAAAAATTATTACTTTTACAATATAGAAGATAATAAAAAATTTTGCAAACTTCAATTCAAAGAGTTGGTGTTTATTACTTGGTTCGATTCTAACTTAAAATTTAAATTGAAGGCACCAATAGAGCAATTAATAACAAACACTGGCATACTTCCAAACTCATCCAGAGCGTTAGAATAAGAAAGACAAAGAGCCAAAATGAGTCTTATAATGTTTAATTAGATATCATTTAGAAAAGTAATCTATTCTGAAAATATATTTTGAGAAGTTATACCAACAATAACTAGTTGCATAATGTTTAATATCAGCGTCTTTCGACTACACTGAAAGAATATCCAAGTTTCTATTTCTTTAAATTTTTTTAATCCTTTTAATTGCTGCCAACAGAGTAGTGGTGAATTTTTGTGCAAATGTTTTTCTGGTACTTTATCTCCGTATTCATTGATATATAACTTCGAATTAGTTATAGATTACAGATGGGTAATACAATATTTCAATCTGCTGCAACGAGAAAAATAATCAAAAGAAAAAAAATTATTTAATGTAATTATTGATACTATTATCGATTTCATTTTTAGGATTCCGTATAACAAAGACTTATTTCGTTTGTTGACAACAATATAAAGTTATATCAAAGTATTCAAAAAATATATTTGATGAAAACACATTTCATTCAACAAGTATGCTATGCAGTGGCTTGTATGATTCTTCCATAGCATAATATGTGGCCGAATGTTATTTGGTTAGAATACCTGTGGATTACTAATTGAGATAATGCTAAGAAATAAAAGAATTTCCAACATCATTATCTAGTTTTAAAATTTATAAAACATTTTAAATATCAAATTACGAGAAATTATTCTGAGTAAGATTTTGAGAATCAATAACAACGTCTCTAGTTTACGAACATTTACCAATTAGCTTATACTGTGGGTTAGCTACTGTCGACAAATAATTTTATTTATCTAAAGATGGCCCAGGTTGAGTCCTATCTTACATATAAATTAAATATTCTCTAATAGATGCTCTCTTAGATGGTTTCAACCGAAATATAGCCTAGTAATGCTGATCACATCTGGAAGAAGAGTTTGCACATCTAAAAATCTGCAAAACGCGGTAGATCTATGTATCAATATATAATTCTACTTATATTGCTAATAATTTCATATATTCTAGAATATGATATTCCAAGCACAGCGGTTTTCAGATCCCGAATTAATTATGACCCAATCTGAATGCAACTAACAGCCTCAACTACCTATTTATAATAAGGCGTCCGCGAAATAGCCTAACCAGCCTTGGCAGGTTTGTTAGTTAGGAGAATTCCTTCTCTTAGGTAGTCATCTGTATTTTATGCTTCACATTTCAATGCAATACGTCATGCTGCATTATTATTTGAGGAAGAAAAAAAGAGAGAAAACGAGGATTTCTAGATACTGACTAAACAACACCTAGGGAAACGTTTAATTTGGCTAGTAGGAGAGGTTAATATAATCCAACCTCTTCATAATATAAGAGTAATATGAAGAACATGGATAGCATGGTGTATGATTTAAGTGAAACCGCGGAAACCATATCAGATGAATAATAGATTTTGTTCATCAGCTTATGTAGGATATTTCTCTCCCTTTCTCCCTTTCTCCCTTTCGTTCTTTGATAATAGCATCTAAATTCAGTTTGAAGATCTTTCAATAATGAAATTTCTGTTTACAGTAGCCCATCGACAAGGATCGATTGAAAAGATTATTCTTTACTATGAAAGCTTTCTAATTTGAACCTTGAAAAATAAACTTGCCTACAGCTACTCTCAGAACATGAATATCGTTACCAGTGGTTGTGTAATGATACAGAATTAGAATTGAAGTTCCGGGTATGGAGCTGCAATTGTTAGGAGATCTAACATAGTCCAAAGCATTGGACCAATTTTTTATGGCGCATAAGCAAGATGTATATACCTAATTTTAAGTAATATCTAATTTAGGCTATATTTGAATATTGTATCAATTCGTATTTGTTCTTTTTTTAGAATATTAAAAGCTATATTTTAATTGAACTTCTGGCACCGTATAAAGCAACCAATGTCCACATCCACACCTCACGAACAAGATTTTTAAAACCAGATATCAATAGTATTCAAACTTCAAAAGATATGAAATTCAATCAATTTAATCTTTTTGCAGTATTACTTTCTGGAAGTACTACCATTTTGGCAGGCAATACTGGTAGTCTGTGTCCCTCACTCGGTGTTGTTGCATTTTACTCTGGGTGTCCTAGTTTGGAATTCGGTTCCACAGTACATCCAAACGTGGCTTACACTGTTAAGGAAATCGAATACTTAGGTAACAATCAATACAAGGTTACATTTAATTTTCAAGCAGATTTTGGTATGCTGAAGTCATCTTTGAGTGGGTTGAAAATTACATCTGGCCAACAGAATGTGCTTTTTGATCCTAACCAGAAGAAAGACAAAATCACTGATCCAAACAATTGGACAGCCAGTATTGTTATTCCTGGTGTGCAAAATGGTGATCAGATTTGTACTTCTCAAATCTCAGTTCAATATGATTGGTGTTCTGTAGGTGTTACTGATTGGACTGAGTGTAGTAATTCAAAATGGAATGGTTCCTATGATTATAAGTTTGAGTGCCAACCACAATCTGATGGTCCAGCTTTTTGTTGGAGCGCTAGTTGCGCTACTACTACTGCTCCATCCTCGTCAGCAGCTCCATCCTCAGCTGCCCCATCCTCAGCTGTTGAATCCTCAGCTGCCCCATCCTCAGCTGTTGAATCCTCAGCTGCCCCATCCTCAGCTGCCCCATCCTCAGCTGTTGAATCCTCAGCTGCCCCATCCTCAGCTGTTGAATCTTCAGCTGCCCCATCCTCAGCTGTTGGTCCATCCTCAGCTGTTGAATCTTCAGCTGCCCCATCCTCTTCAGCTGCCCCATCCTCATCTGTTGAATCCTCAGCTGTTGGTCCATCCTCATCTGTTGAATCTTCAGCTGCCCCATCCTCAGCTGTTGAATCTTCAGCTGCCCCATCCTCAGCTGTCGGTCCATCCTCATCTGTTGAATCCTCAGCTGCCCCATCCTCAGCTGTTGGTCCATCCTCAGCTGTTGAATCTTCAGCTGCCCCATCCTCATCTGTTGAATCTTCAGCTGCCCCATCCTCATCTGTTGAATCCTCAGCTGTTGGTCCATCTTCAGCTGCCCCATCCTCATCTGTTGGTCCATCCTCATCTGTTGAATCCTCAGCTGCCCCATCCTCAGCTGTTGAATCCTCAGCTGCCCCATCCTCATCTGTTGGTCCATCCTCATCTGTTGAATCCTCAGCTGTTGAAACTTCTATCAGCCCTACAAATATTTCCAAGTCAACAATTCCAGCTACCAAAGTCGGTACTACGGTAGTTACTCTTACTTCATGCTCAGATAATAAGTGTGTCCCAACTACAGTAACCACAGGTTATGCCCTTATCACTGAACATGAAACAGTATATACTACTTACTGTCCTTTGCCTTCAGTTGAATCCTCAGCTGCCCCATCTTCTATCAGCCCTACAAATATTTCCAAGTCAACAATGCCAGCTACCAAAGTCGGTACTACGGTAGTTACTCTTACTTCATGCTCAGATAATAAGTGTGTCCCAACTACAGTAACCACAGGTTATGCCCTTATCACTGAACATGAAACAGTATATACTACTTACTGTCCTTTACCTGCAGCCATCTCCAGTACCCATAGTAAAGAAACTATGAGCACACTGGCTACTGTTACTGCTTCGACAGGTGCATTGGGTTTGGAAGCTAGCAAATACACACTCGTCACTTCTTCGCAGTCACGCACAGTTGCAGCAGAAACTGTTTCTGCAGGATCCTCTGTACCTGCCGTTGAAACCGGATATAAAGGCATCGCTAATGGTGTTTCGATTTCATTAGGTACCTTCTGGGCTTGTATTTGTTTGCTGATTCTATAAATCTGTTAATTTTCATTGTTTGAACATGTTAAATCTTGTTGCGAAGCATTTACTTGCGTGTTTTTTTTTCTCGTACTTGATTTATTCAAAAATATCATTGTTCGCTCCGTTTATCTCGGTTAATTTTGTTTTGGTTTATTTGAATTAACGTTTCTTTCTTGATCATTTCCTTTGATGCTTAAATTCTAACTTTCGCTGTGTAAATACTTATTGTTTTGTGTATTTTGCAATTTTTATATATATTTCTGTTTTTCTAAGAAAGGATTGTTTATTTTTTCGATATTTCTTCATACTAGATTATAATATATTCTTCAAACAATGAGACTTTTTGATAGGCAGTGTAGAGTTGGAGTATCTAGAATGGTGTCTTATTTCTGAAGACAATTATATACAGGGACAGGTTAAGGTCATAAGACGTGTCATGGTACTGGGAAGACTTCGAGGGTATAAAATAGAGGAGATTAATACAGGGAGGAATATTGAAGTAAATGGCTGCGAAAAGCGACCATGCATGAGTTTCAATGTTTGCAGTTTATACTGCACTGTGCACAAGGAATTAGTTTTACCCAAGGGAAATGTTGAGGCTATCAAAAGTGTGTGGTAAGAATTAGGACCTATGTGCTTGACGATACTTGTAGATAGTTTGATGTTAACTAGCTCTCTTATTCGAGTCCGCTGTCAACTTTACGCATCACAGCACCTCTGCAACCCGAGAAAAAAACAATTTTCATGACGATTGAATATATTGATACATTATAAATATATATATCCTAAATATAAATATATGCGCTTTTATATATGTCTTAGAAATTTGAAGTCTGGGATAATGGTTATTTTGTTAGATAGCGCTCATTTTCATAGTTGTTATTTGAAATACAGGATCAGCGAAGTCAAGTATTCTGTAACTGGCCTGTTAAAAAGTAAGGAAAAAAGTTCTGAACAACTCACAATAACCTGAGGGATAGTGCTCTGGCATTACAATTGACATAGAATATAAAATTGTTGCCGCTTCTATAGATAATAATAATTTACTAGTACTTCACAATATATGATTAGCAAATAGAGCATAACATTATATTAAGATGATAGGTTCGATTCAAGGTTCATATCTCTTTTAAACAGAGATATTTCAACCCCAAAGGACGGACAGTCTTGTGGCTGTCGCGGCGTGATGTCTAATTCCAATCTCAGTACCAAATAAAAGGAATAAGCTCTTTCAACTTTTGTCACTCTACTCATATAATTTTTGTAAAATACATTTTAGCCTAATTCAGTGGGCCATTTGTTGTTCAAACATGCTGTCTAGTGCTTCGGCGCTCAAAAAAGAGACTTCCATACAAATTATCCAGGTGGTTCAACTTCATGCAAAAAATTGGAGCGATTGGAAATAGGGTTATGCACCATTGAAAGGTGATATGGCTACTGTATACGGATGTTGTACCGGCATAGACCATGTCAATTGTGGAAATCACTATCCTTAGTTACCGACCGATTCGGAAACTTGCATCCGGTTTCCAGGACACACTAGGTAACATCACACCGTAGGCACAAGAACTAAAAGGGTAAAAATGTAAAATAGAAATGACATGGGGATAATATATATAAAACAATAATGTATGAAGTATATTGAGAAAATTTGATGTTATAAATTCTTTTTGCTTCAATAGCATTTGTACGATTAAACACGGATTCTGATAAACAAAGCCGACTAATATTTAGCTAGTTTCAGGGCACTTATTTAATTCTCTTTTTCTTCTAGAAATTTGGAAAAACAGGTTATCTTTTATATTCATGACACTTGTCTGTTCCTTATTGACATTAAACAGATTTGATATCTGAGGCATAGACTTGAACCGGCACAAAGAAATACATGTTTTTCTTGTTGTTCAGCAAGAAAAAAAATCAGACTCAAACCTATAAATATGAACTCTTATGAAATATTGGTTGAAAGTTTATTAAGTTTAGAGGAAAGCTAAAGGCTTAAAGCTGGAGAAAAGTAGCTTAAACACCAAAAATACTAGTATCTGTTGTAGTGTAATAGCATAATATATCTCAATTATTTCCGATCATTGCTATCAACCACCCCAAGTTATCCCTGGTTGGCCAATGATCCAATACCGTACTCTAAGACCGATGAAATAGATGGAAAGTAACATAATTACCGAGAATGACACGACAAAGATGATCCAGTGACAAATTCCCGCTTGAATTCTTGTTTGTAGCCTAATATCAATAGTTTCGTTTTATCTCTGAGATATTTTGCAACTTCTTGACATTATTTCCACGGACTTGGGATCAAACTCGGATTTCAAGTCTAGCTTCATTGTCTTTACACTTTTGCTAACTGATCTTGTTAGATTATCATGTCCCATTTTGCATACATATATACCGACCGATGTTTAGTTCACTCGTAAATTTTCAACCAGACTGTGGCTAACAGTTAAGAAGATCCATCTTGATAGTATGCTACTTGATCCCATGAAGACAATACATGCCACACTAATGGATCCTTGAAAGGTTTCAAGATTCTTTCGAAGCTTAGCCGCTGATTAAAAGGATCCATTACTTGTTCGATTGACCACTTAGAGATTTTTGGTTGATGTGTTTTACTGGAAGGAAATGTCAACGGCATACGCCAAAGGACAAGGAGCGATTGTTTGTACACATGTTTGTAATCAACGAACAGAAGGTACCAAGGTATACTTATTGAGGTTAGGGTGCCAGGAGACAGACTTAGGGTGGTTTTTGGGGTGAAGGAACGGACAGTTAACATCAGGCATCCATCAAAATGCGACACTCATGCATAAGAGACAAAGCTCCAGATCTCTATTCAGTTCTTACCAATAATCAATTGAAGGTCTAATTTTCTACGAGGTAGGGCCTGGAAAAGAAGGATGGGAAGAGAAATGGGGGAAAGATGCTTTGGATGTGCCGGGTTGATAAGAGTACAATCAATTCCAGTAATAAACCTTCCAACTTAAACACATACTATGGATTTACTAGTACATACCAGACATCTAACAGAAAAACAGAAACAGCAAAAAATTAACAAGAATTTTCTTCAAGGATGTC
Source organism: Schwanniomyces occidentalis var. occidentalis (assembly GCA_031081865.1). NCBI lineage: Eukaryota > Fungi > Ascomycota > Pichiomycetes > Serinales > Debaryomycetaceae > Schwanniomyces > Schwanniomyces occidentalis. Next base: position 193,219 of record JARYTB010000017.1, read on the forward strand.
AGATAATTTACCAAACAATGGTTGAAAAGCGGAGCAGAAAAGTAAACAGAACGTTGCGATCAATGAAATTTGTGGGACACCATTCAAATCTGAAGCTATCTCGATCAACAATGTGGTAACACAATCGTGGTGTCAAGCGAGGCCAAAAAAGTAGCCATGAACAAACTGAAGAAACAGGATATAACTTTCCCTTTGGAAAGGCATACTTGTCATCACCTACAAGAGATGCACTCCTACTTAATAATTGTTCCCCTTAACCTTGGTCACTATCAGTTACGTTGTAAACTGTGTAGCCTGGTAAATAAGTCAATGGGTCCTCAGAAACAGTGGCAAGTAATGGCTTTGATTCCCTGTCGGTCATAATGTTCTTGAATAAAAGAACTATTTAAGATGAAACAATCTAATTCCAGACTTTGCGTGTTAGTATTTAAAAGTAGATGATTTTCTTCAACTTAATTTATTCCGCACATAAATGATATCTTTCTATGTTACGAGCCTGGGACGTCATTATCATCGCCAAATGAGCGGGTGCAAAATATTTGATACTATAGTTGGGTCCAATTATATCTATACTTCCGCGCGCGGCTACCTTTTAATATAATTTCTTTCAATCAATGTACTTCCTGCAGCAATTACAGCTATTTTATTATTCAGGAATCTGCATTGACAGGCCGAAAATACTTCTACATTTTTTTAATTTACCCTTTTTTTTTGCAATAGACTGATAGTGATTGATAACATAATAGAACTCAACTAGGATTGAATTTTATTTTCCATATGGCATAGAAAACCAAGAATTCAAATGACAACTGAAAATCATTGCAGTTAGAGAAAAACAGGGACTAGTTGGAGGTTGTAGTCTCATTCACTGAGAATGACATAGATGGTTCACAAAGGTCTAACGTCTTAGCAATAATTGTCTCTCCGCACACTGAAAAAGATGTTAAAACTAGAGGGGATGTCGATGAAGCGATGAAATATGCGATTCATACTACTGGAATTGAAATAGATGAAGAAACTTCTAAAAGGGTTTTAAGAAAGATTGATATGTGGTTATTGCCAGTCAGGTGCTCATTATATTGTTTCTAAATTTTGTATAAGCTTTCTAACTCTTATTCGTCAATTTTAGGTTTAGAGAAGATTTGAATATGGTTGGAGATATGTAAGCATGGACAGAAACTGAGTTTAATCTTGGTTGTTGTTGTTTTGAGTTTCCAGCATCTTACCTTTTGCGGATATTTCCAGTGGCAATAAAAGTTTCAATATTTAGTTTACTTTGAGGTATTATATTAGGCTTAGATTCTGTTCCTTGATACGCCGGATTTATTGCATTGCATACAGCTTTGGGTATGTTAGAGATGAGTGTTATACCAGTATTCACCATTATAACATCCCAATGGTATAAATCCTGCGTATCAAGTAACAGTTTTTGCGTACTGAAGTGCGGTTCGCCTGTAACGGATTGGTACAATTGTTGGTAGTGGAATTGCTTATGGGTTGTATACTCATCAAGATAAATATGGTATTGATGCCTGGAATTTAGTATTTGTTGTGACAGGTGCCCTTACTATTGCCTTAGGATTTATTATATTTTTCCATATTCCTGATATACCAACACAAGCATGGCTTTGAGCTGGGGAGGAAAAGTATTTGGTTGTTGAAAGGAATAGATCTAACCAACAAGGTTTTGGTAATAAATCTTTCAAGGGGCATCAATTAATGGAAACAGTGATGGGCTTCAAGTCTTGGTTGATTTTTTTGTTAGCTTTATCTATTAATATTCCTAAATGTGGTATGACAATTTTGGCAGTATTTTATCAAATAAGGATTTTGACTACTCAAAAGATAAAGCACTTTTCATGCAAATGCCAACAGGTGCGGTGAATTTGGTTGGATGTATTCTATTAGCTTACAGTATACGTTTTATTCCATTCCGTATGCTTTTAGCTTCCTTTGGGACAGCTCTTACAGTTATGGCACAATGCTTATTAGCATTTGCACAAGGAAATAGAGCCAGACTGGGGGATTACTTTCTTTACTTATTTGGACCCATTGGTTTTATTTCTTTGTTATCAGTTGTTGTATCTAATGTTGCTGCATATACTAAGAAAGTCACCACAAATGTCATTTACTTAATTGGCTACTGTACTGGAAATTGGATTGGACCTCAAACATTTATAGCATCTCAGGCACTCAAGTATGCTGCAATCAAAATTGCTATTGTTTTTTGCGGTAGTTTTTCATTGGTATGTTTATTAACAATATGGTATGCATATTGGGTTGGGATAAAACATAGAGACTCATTACCTATAGTTGAATACATTGAAAATCAAGAATTTGCTGATTTGACAGATAAGGAAATCCCTAACTTTAAATATTCTATTTAAATCAAGTAAGTTACTAGAGCTATCTATTTAATTTATAATTTCACTGAAGTGGAATCATGTATTTGTCCTGGATTCTAAGTTGCCTCACTGCTTATTACTATATTGATTAGATTGAAACACTGAATAAAAGTAACTCCTTTTAAGTACAAACTGATTATTTTTTTATAAATAGGTTGTGTGCAACTCAACTACAGTATAATGCTTAACAATTACAAGATTCTCTGCTTAGGTATCGATAAAAAGAAATAAACTTTTTGGGTTCGATGCAGGGACTCAGGTGCGTATTCTAATGCTAGATGCATGTAGATCGAGTATTTTTACGGAGATTTTTGGGCAATACTGTATATAAACGAGAAGTCTAGGATGGTGTCTTGGTTATAAGATGATATCTAGAGAATTGTTTGTACTACTAGATGTAATCCGCTTTGGAATAATAATAAAAAAATTAAGAATACAGTTTATAAAAAGAGTTCAGGTATTGTATAATGTAGATTCAACTGTATTATATACTGAAATAAACCAGAATACAGAAGTGGTGCTCCGTCTAAAAAAACTTGGCCAGTTGAATACTCTTTTTTCGATCGTAACATCTTGTCCGGGAAATTTCATGTCATGTACCCGTCCTATCGAGAAATCACTGGAACATTTCTTTCACTATCTGATCGACAACTCTCATGTGATTGCGAAGATCTCATATAACACCGTTCTTTATCTTCTTTGGTAAGACTACTTGACCAATATTTATTAGTTTTGAAAAGTTCAACTGAGAAATATATATATATATATATATATCCAAAGCATATATGCTCCTATAAGAATCCAAAGGTTGAATCTTATTATTACAAGAGTATTATATGTAGTATTGTAAATAGTGTTATTAAGACCCATCATATGAGATATTTTAAACAGTTTTTTCTAGATTTCTTACAGTCCAAGTAAGTTAGCATAATTTTGTTTTTGTTGAAAGTAATTTTTCTATGAGGAAGATATCAAGATGTGTATTAATTGCAATACAAAATACAGTCTAGAAAACACAGTTCCGAGGAGTTATTTTACAGGTATTTATGATATTTTAGAGTTGCAAAATGTATTTGCAACCAATTGTAAATAACACTAAGGATTTTAGCAACTTGAGAAGACACTCTAAAATATACAAATTTCCATAAGAAATAAAAGTCTACAGTGTTAGGAAAGAAAAAAGAAACTCTACCGAAAAGAAATCGAATAAAAATATCCAAAAATCAATATAACCGAATATAGAAACTTAAAAAGGAAGTAGAAAAAACAAATCCAAGATATAAATTCAAGAAAAGTCTTTTATTAGTTTGAAGCCCTAAAACTTAGTTGAAATAATTAAATAGCAAATGATATTAATAAAGCAGTAACGAAGGATTTGAAAGGAACTAACAAATTATTAGATTACCCTTCATAGTTATTAATGGAAGCAACATCTGCAGTCCTTGCAGCTGAGATAGAAACTGGTAATGCACCGGATCCATCGTGACCTGAAGATTGAGAACCATTCGAAGGGCCAGAATTTTCAGAAGAACCACCTGAAGAACCACTTGATTTCTCTAAAGGAAATGGTCAGTAGCTAGTATAAATAGTCACAACGCCATGTATAATTGTGGACACACCTTTAACCCCAGTAGTTACAGGAACCTTAGTGCATCTTCCATCCGAGCAGGATGTAATATTGACAGCGGTAGTTGAAATATCTGTTTCAGTGGCAGTAGCTGGTACCGTAGTAGGTGTTGAGAATGAGTTCCAGTATCCAAACGTTATTGATATAGAAGCAGATAAGATTGGAGTTTCAACGATCACTTCCGGAATACTGGTAACCAGACCATCAGGATAAGTAATAGGAGTAACTTTGGTGTACGAGGTAGTGATAATACCAGTCAATGAGACAGTAGTAGTAAGAGTGAAAGCTGAAGACTTAACAACGACTTCTATTGGCCAAATCCAACAGGATTCAAATTTTTGCATCCTTTATTTTGTATTCTGCAAATCTGAAGAATTCAAACTAGTGAAGTCAATACCCGCAGGCGTGTCATTCAAAAAGGGATCTAAACCATCATTCAAGTGCGACAATAAATAATCGAAATCAGGTAAGGAGTCGAAGCCTTGCTTTTTATTCCAAAATTGTTCTATGTTCAAAAAGTCTTTATGACCTTTGTTGTTATCCAATGGGGACATTTGGTTTTCCGTAGAAAAATTCCTTACGTTATAAGATGTTAATAGTTCTGGGTATTTTTTTTGTATATGGTTCAAAACATATCGTATAGTAGTAACAACTCTATAGCCAGTGAAAAATCTGGCAGATAAATCTTCACACTTCAAATAAATTTGCTCAAACCTTGAAACTAAATTTTTTATGCTTGCTTCTTCACTAGAATAATCAATGCTTATCCAATTAACTAATCCAGACGAGTCAGGAGATTTGAAGTAATTTGACGCTTCAATTAACGAATATTCGCCTTCAAGTACTCTAAACAATACAGTACAAATAGTTCCCGAAATTTTGTAAACAGCTTTCCAAATACAAGATGCAACTAAAGTTTCTAATTCAGATCCAAACATAGATGACGAATTCTCGCAATACTCATAGCCAATTCTTAGGATAATTAATGCATTTTCTAATGCCAACGCTAAGTACTTTTTTTGTAGATCAATCTCACTTTCGTTGTCCGCAGTTGAAAACAAAATAAAATTAGTAGTATATACCATGAATAATAAATCAATTCTTAAAACAAATTCTTGTGCTCTATCGATAGCATATCCCTCAAATATCATGTCGCCACAATTGTATAATTGTTGAAAAGTTCTTATTTTATTATGAATTATACCATTTAATTCATCAACCAGTTGAATTAATTCTGATCGCTTAGCTGTTTCAGTGTTCCCCATTATTTCAACAATCTTCCTAATTGGTCTTGTTGTCATAGCCATAATTGTGTATTGCCTTATAATAGCTGGTTTATCCTGTTGCACTGACAACATATCAAAGTTGTTCGTTATAGTTGCCAAATTATTGTCCAATTCGCTTGTTTGTATCAAAAGTTGTGATCCTAAAGTAAATGCCTGGCTTGCATCAAGATACGAAATATGTGTCCAAATTTTTCTCCATATATACATAGCTTGATAGTCTACTAAACCTTTTGGGTATCTTGTTGGATCCTTATTCATACCATGGTACCTTGCCATATGAATAATAATTCCTTGTATAATTCCTGAGTCAGTCATGCTGTCATCGTCTTCAGGGCAATACATTTTGTAAACTCTTAAAAGTAATACAGCTTGAATTGTCCTAAGACTAATTTTTCGAAAACAGCTCGAAGCCATAATAAGCCGATTTGCGCAATCTATATATGCTGGTGATATATTTATTTTATTATCCATAATTTCATTGACCAATTCCAAATTGAATCCATGTAAATTATTAGAGAAGTAATCCCTCAAAGGTAAGGTTAAGTAGGCAAATCGAAGCATAATCAAAAGTATTGCAATAGTACTATATTGCTTACCGCAATATGGATTGATTTTCGTATAATTGTCCATAGTTTTTAGTTTCGGTGAAACTTCTGCAAGAAAAGTATTTTCATCAATAAATGGAACAAAAGGGTAACAGAACTGAAAGAACCTCTTAAGTAATAAGTTAATTATCCTTAATGGAGGTAATTCGTTTGTAATCGTCTCAGTAAACGTCTCAGAGCCTTCATTCGTATCCTTCGCTAATGTGGGAGCATCACAGTCCAAATTCAAAGTATTCTGACATTCCGAAAATTCATTAAAATTAATTAGTTGCTCCCTGGTATATTCTGAGAAGACTTGAGCAGCATATTTATCATTCAATCCGAGAGACATATAGGAGGTTGGTCCGAAATACATTAATTTTGAATCTTTGACGGTAAAGCCGTCAAAATGTTTACTCCAATTCAAGGAATTATTTCTATTATTCGCTTCAACTGCATTATTCATCTGCTTTACCGATGATATATTAGAACTGTTTGAAGTCAAATCACTGCTGATTTCAAGTTGTCGGTTTTGAGATTCGATCGTCTCTTCTAGCATCTTTATCTTTGCTCTTAAACCTTCTACTTCTGATTGTGTGATTTCGCTCTGAGAAGGGGTATCCAGATGTGTTTGCCATGGTTGGGTCTCATAGGTACAGAAGTCTGTATTACTATTACTCACACAACTACCACAATGGGGCTTTCGCTTGTCACATTTTATTTTCTTTTTTCTACATGGAAAACATGAAGTCGGAACTCTTTGCCTTGTCCTTTTATCATCCTTGGATTTTTTTAAATTTTGTCTAAGATAAGCCATATCTAAGTTGAAGTCTTACCCTTAAATAGTATAAGATATTATAATAACCATAGAACGAGGGGAGGCTAACAAAAATTACGCTCTCAAAGGTCGTGTATTTGTCATATCGACGAAGGTTTGCTTTTTTTTTTTTATAATTCGGTATCTAGTTGATCTTCTTTTTTTTTCAGTTAAAAATAAGTTCCGATTAAATTTTTTAAACAATACAAAGTTTCTTAAAAAAAAAAAATACTTCTAAAGTGTCTCGAACATTGTGTGCCTACAAATATTTTTGCAATCTATTATAGATATGAAGGCAGAGTTTATTAATTGTCTTTTATTAAAATAAATGAAATTAGCCTTTTAGTAGAAGGTAAAAAAATTTGACCAGCAGTTGTATAGATAATGTCTCACGGCATTACCTGTTTATTTTCATTGCGCTTCCAGTGTGAATTTGTTGTGAGGAAAAAAAATTCTATCGCACAATTAAAGCGATTAAAAAGAAAGTTTTTAGTTCATTCATGCGTATGAATTACATTAAAAATATAACTATTAGACAAAGCTAATTATATATGTCACCACCATAATGGTCGGCTTGCAGAATGTATATTGAAGGTCCATAATTCCTGTAATTTCATGTGCACTTTGTCTGCACTGAATATATATAGCATTATGACAGTTTTTCTCTTGTTAGTTATTGCAGTAGCTAAATGAGATTATTTATCATATTATTAGTCTAACTAATTACGTCTACATTTTACACATAATCACCGGTGTGTGATATCACGATGACGTACTCTAGTCTATTCCAGAGTACTTCGACCTAGCTCTTAACTTGGGACCGTTCATATAAAATAGAATCGGAATAGCTATCATCGCGGTGCTGAAAAATCCTAAAATACTTGATCCCCAACCAACAGGAAATTTTGCAGTTGCTAAACTCTTGAACATTATTCTACCAAACAAGGGAAATACACCACCTATTACAGACCTGAATAATGCATTCCCTGCGAATGCGGAAGCTAAGTATTTCCAAAACGACATGCCCAAATAATTAAAAAGTGATTGAAACACAATAAAAGCGCCTACAGAAAATATTGAAGACCCTATCATTGGCCCTATCCAATGTATATTAGGCGAAGCCGTCCAAGCGAAAATAAATATACCAACCGGCATGCAAATAGCTGCAAAAATAGTCATTGGAATAAACACTTCAGTATAAACTTCTTCATTCATCAATAGCCTCTTAGTGTAGTTTCTATATGCTAAAAATATATAAATAGCAGAACCAATGAAACTTCCTACAATTACACTAAGGTAAGAAACACCCATTAAAACTAGGCTGAAATGCTTGGTCTCGAGAAACACAATAGGGAATGCTTCAAACCAAAGATACATGATAGCATATACTAAGGAAAGATAAATATGAATCAAAAATACTACTGGTTCAAGGAAGGTGATTTCCAAGGGCCTCCATAAGGTATCAATGACTATTTATTTTTTAGTCAACTTGCTATTTTCGATCTCTCCCTTACTCGTAATATTTTCATTACCTGTAATCTGCCTTAGTCTAATTGCTTTCCTGTAAAGTAACGTCTTTTCAAAAGATTCTGGCAAGAATAAAATTGACACTAGCAAGCCTAAACCGCTAATAATGCAAAGAAACCAAAATGACCATCTCCAACCACCCTTAACTTCAAGTATAGATCCAACTAGTGGTCCAAACAGAGGCCCTGAGACCGCTGCTATTGACCACAAACCAATACCTATGGCACCGTATGGGACGCTTAGGACGTCGCATATGGAAGCTGGCCCCGTAGCTAGACATGGAGAAGCAAAAAAACCACTAAGAAACCTCAATATGGATAAACCAGCGATATTCAGCACTAATGCAGTAGGTATCTGCAAAATCATAAACAAAAATAATGTGCAAATATATATAGGCATTCCTCCTACTACAGCATTTTCTGATAATGGAGAGAATACCATTGGACCTAAACCATAACCTATTACGAAAAGTGTTAATGGTAATGTAGCGACAACTTCCCCTACACCAAGCTGTTCCTGTATTCTCTCTATTCCCGGGGTGTATATTGCGGAACCTATGTATACTGCAAGTGTTACAAACGAAATTTCGAACCCAAAGAATACCTTTTGAGACAAGGGCCAATTACGGGGATTATCGGGATCATTTTTACCGTCCCAATCGACTATTATTTTCAGATCTTCGTAAATTGCCAGGGAAGATAGGGATGATGATGAAGTTGAAGACGATGACGATGAAAATGATTTTAATGATTTCACTTTTATTCCTTTGATAGCCCCATACATTTCAGGAATAACGTAATCAGACATCTCCTCTTTATGCTTGAAATACTTGCCATTGGACAAATGATTGACAAGTATTCCAAAAAAAACTATCTCTCATAAGATTATACATTTTTATTATCTATTGGCTCTTTAAAAATTCAAGGCGTTTCCTATGTGTAAATAACAGAGATCAGAGTATCTTAGGACAATACATAGTAAGATTCATGTAATGTATAGCTCCGCTGCATCTTTTTTTTTTATTTCTTTCTGCTCATTTCTTTTCATAAAGTCCGTTATTTCCGGATGATAAGCTCTATTACTAATTATGTGTTGTTTTAATGCCGTTACTATTTGAATAAGACAATGGAACTATAGCTTATGAAATATCATCTTACGCTATAACTTAAAGTTAATTTAAAAGGAAATAAAAGAAGAAAAAAACAGCGTTAAGTGTTATTCTAAAATGATGGATAACATTGTGTATAGAAAACTAGGTAATTCCGGCTTATCTGCTTCACCTATTATAATTGGTTGTATGACTTTGGGAAGTAAAAACTATTCAGACTGGTTGATTGACGATGGGGTAACTGAGTTTAAAATGCTTAAGAAAGCTTATGATTCTGGCTGAAGGACCATTGATACAGCTGACGTATACTCAAATGGACAGTCTGAAATTTTGTTGGGAAAATTTATTAAGAAATACAGTATTCCGAGAGACAGAATTGTCATACTAACTTAAGTATATTATCCAATGGATTATAATGATCTCAACTTTAGCGTTGGGGATTATTACTCTAATGAGTCTTGTCAAAATGACTATGTTAATAGCCAAGGATAATCAAGAAAACATATCATTGATTCAATTGAGCATTTGTTAAAAGATTGGGAACCTATGTTGATGTGATTCAGATTCACAGGTTGGATACAAAAGCGCCTAAAATCGAAATTATGAAGGCTTTGCATGATGTTGTGCAAGCAGGATTTGCAAGGTATATTAGAGCAGGCGGTATGAAGGCAACAGATTTTGCTCAGTTATAATGTATTGCAGATAAACATGGATGGACGGAATTTATTAGTATGCAAAACTATTATAACTTGCTTTATCGAGAAGAGGAAAGAGAAATGATACCATTTTTTAATGACAATGAGTTTGGAAAAGTCGGTATTATTCCATATTCACCTATTGCTAGAGGCCTTTTGCCTCTCCCAATAGATTCATGCTCAACAGAAAGAACGAAGTCTGATGCTAGAGTTAAACACTTGGGTCTAGACAACTTAAGCGCTGCGGACAAAGAGATTATTAGACGTGTTCAGGAAATTGCTGAAAAATATAAAGTTAGTAAGGCCGTTGTCGCTTCTAATTGGGCGTTGGCGAAGGGAGCTATCCCAATTGTTGGCCTTAATTCGGTAGAAAGACTGGTTGATATTCTCGATGCTTTCAGCTTTGAATTAAGTGGAAGTGAAATTAAATATTTAGAAAAGCCATATGTAGTGAAACAAGTACAACATTGAATTTTTTTTCTTGTTTTCGCAGCCAATATTATTTCATTAATAGCCACAAACATCAAATATATGACTTAAGTAATTTTATATTACAAGACTGTAGAAGTTAAAAACTAAAAGTTAAAAATCTGTCCTTTCTTTTTTTGCTGGCAGAAATCGGCAGAAGCAAAAACTGCAAAAACCGCAAAAAAAAAAAAAATAGAAAAAAGAAATGGTGACCTACGCACATGTTTGAAAGTCAATGAAATACACGACGGAAATAACGGTCAAGAGGTAAAAATTAATCTGGAAATAACGGAATTAGTAGCTGACGGTCAAGAAAATACCGGGCAAAAGCAAATGGGGCTATAGGTTGCTTAATTATTTAATTAGTAATCGTTAACTTACTAGCATAACCGATTCAAAGTAGACTACTATAAATTGTTCAGAGAGTGCTTCTAAAAATTTCCTCTTTTTATCTTTAATAAAACAAAGTGCAAACATTAAAATGAGTTCAGAAACAGTACCAGAGTATTTTCAAGGTTTTGGAGTTGATAAAGCAGAGAACTGGGATCAACCTAAGTTGGTTAAATACAAACATAAGCCTTTAAAAGAGAGCGATGTGGTGGTAAAGGTCGAATGTTGTGGTCTTTGTGGATCAGATATACATACTGTTAAAGGTGCATGGGGCCCTTTAAATAGAAATGATTTGGTTGTGGGTCATGAAATTGTTGGTCATGTGACTTGGATTGGGGAAAATGTGAAATCGGTCAAAATTGGCCAAAGAGTTGGTATTGGTGCACAATGCAATTGCTGTACAGAGTGTGAAAGTTGTAGAAGCAAAGAGGAACATCATTGTGATTCAATCGTTTCAACCTATAACTGGCCTGACGCAAGTGCAGATAATTATATCACACAGGGAGGATACGCTAATTATTCTATTGCACATGAGACAAATGTCTTCCCTATTCCAGAGAATATTCCTTCTGTTTACGCCGCACCTCTCATGTGCGGTGGTCTTACGGTGTTTTCACCTTTAGTTCGTACAATTGGATCGGATGCGAAAAATAAGACTGTGGGAATTATAGGTATTGGAGGATTAGGTCATATGGCCATTCAGTTTGCAGCTGCCCTTGGCGCTAATGTTGTTGCCTTCTCTAGAACCTCATCCAAGAAAGAACAGGCTTTAGCTATGGGTGCATCTCGTTTCATTGCTACTACTGAGGAGGATAACTGGGCACAGGAAAACAATAATACTTTTGATATGATTTTAAATTGTGCAACTAGTTTTTCCAATGTTGATTTTGACTCCCTTCTTGGTACATTGAAGGCCAATGGAACATTTGCAACTGTAGGTGCCCCTGATCTCTCTGAAAAAATAGAAGTCATGCCATTCAGCTTAATTATGAAGAATAGGAAGATAGCGGGATCCATGCTTGGTAATAGGGTAGAAGCTTTAAAGATGTTAGAAATTGCAGCAGCTAAAGAAATTAGGCCGTGGATTGAGGAAGTACCAATCAACGAGAAAAATTGTGGTAAGGCATTAACCAGGTGCGATGAAGGTGATGTAAGATATCGCTTTGTATTTACCAATTTTGATAAAGTTTTTGACAATTAAGTTTATAAATAGTAGTAATATAGTTGATGGCTGTTTATGTATATAATGGAAAATATAAACAATTTATTTGAACGTCAGATATATTATATCTAATGATTTTTACATATTTTACCTTGTCTTTATTGTTTATGGTAAAGGACAAAAAGCTTGTAAAATTTCAAAGTTATTTTTCTCATATGTTCAATACTTGAAAGAAAATTAGTCTATGTTCAAGGCTAGAAGATAGGATAAATGCAAAATATAGCAAGGGATACAAAAGAAGTTTAAATAGATTGTATTATCTGAAAAAAGGAATTCATTGACCTTTTAATAAATTTCATACCGTAGCTTTTCATTATTCAGTTTAATTTTGCAACCCGAACAACTTTTAGGAGAATACCTATTAGTCAGATGAGAGACGTGCATGGATACCAGTAATAGACAGTTTTAAAGAATGACCATGATTAACAGTTTTAATATTAACTCACTTGATGAAGTAAAGTAATGTTTGATCCTATATGGTTTACTGAATCTTTTAAAACATCTATAGAAGATTTTTATAAGGTCTTAATATATGTAATTGATAAATGAAGATAGGTGCTGTTTCATAAGGAAAAGATGAGTAAGGATTAAGATTATAAATAATTTTCATAATACACGAATATTTTCATAACTTAAAATATTAAGAATTTGATTACCTATATAATAAAAGGAACTATGAAACTTATATCATCTGTAGGACAAGAAGATTTAATTCTGTGTACAATAATTCTGTGTACAATCTTCCGTCGTTCATTTCTTCTACTCCCTCTAGATCTTTTGTAATAAATAACACTTCCTAAGCAGAAAGCAGAAATTTAATACAGAAGAAACAAAAGTTAAGTGAAAGATATGTTTTGAAAATTCAACAAGAGGAGTCTGGTAAAAGTAACTGGCAATGACGACATGGGAGTTTAGCAAAGTCAAGTACGTAATGTAATCAAGCTAGTAAAGAGGAAATGTAATTTGAAAGTCGTGAATGACAATCCTAATGGCACCGAAAAAGACAATTCTAGTAGACGAAGTGTTATTCACAGAGTAATGTGAAAGCCATTTGGATACCTGCATTGACAGATAGGAGTCGCATACTACCAGAAAGACCTTAAAACAAATCTTCTGTAAGCAAAATTTATAAGGAAAAGAAGAAGGGTTGAATTCATTATTGGGTGGAGTTCATATTATGTGTGCTTTTAATAAACACGTTGCCATCAAGTTTACATCGTCTAAGCTCTACAAAGTCATTCAAATGAGGAATCAGATGTAATATATCCTTTCTAATCTAGCATTAATAAAAAATGTAATTAAGCATTCACCGTACTTATATCATAATAATAATTATTTAAATGACATATTCTGGTGCTAAGAGCGATTGACTATATTCAAATCATTCAAGGGAGGACGTAATTTATCCCATTTTCTCCTCGAATCAAGGCTAATTAATGATTTTGGCAAGTTAATAGCGACCAAAATAGTTAAAGTTGATGTCATCATTGAAGTACCAAGAGTATAAAATTCCGGCTCTTTTTGTATGAATTGTGTACCAATATTCTGAAGGTATTCAATTTTCCTGTGAAGAGACATTAAAATAAAAAACGAGGAAATATTAAGAGCAAATAAGATGGATTTCCATCCTCTGAATTTACTAGCAGATATCTGAGCATGTCCACCTATAACGTGAGGACTATTCTTTCAACGTATATAAAAAATGACCTCCGCAAAGCAAAAAAAGAACAAAGAATACAATTTGAATAAAAAATTCCGCCTATTATTAAATACTCTCCTATGGATGACTCTCCGTTTTGTTTCAGGAAATGTACTCTCCTTTCTGCTACCAGCGAATGGAGAGTACATTTCCTGAAACAAACATCGCGGTGAAATATTTCGGAGGTATTATTGACAAGTCATTTGCCTCTAAACCACGGATCAAACTGCCAAAAGCCATATAAATAGATGACGCATATAGTGGAGGAGCAATGAGAAACAATGTTGATTGCATTATAAAAGGTGTAAGAGTCATTATCGTAATGTGACATTAGTCTTCCAATATATACTATTAACCAAGTAAAGAACCAATAACTAATAGTAACATAAGCACAACATACTTTCTAAGCTTTTTCTTGAGATATCGTAGTACTCTCTTTTAAATAATATCAAATGTTTGGTAAGCTAAGAAAATGAAAAACAACGCAAATAAAACAATGAAATTTACAGATACACCGAACAGAGGAACATATCCGTAGAGTTCTGCAAGTTTGACAGATCAAGCCTTTTAGTCATTTCAAAAACCAACTATATCATATGGTAATGTATTACAAGACTTATTCGTAGTAGAATTAGGCATCCTTTAATAGTTGCAAAGCGAATGTTAAACATAGCCCTCAATGTGAAACGCGCTGATAAATGTGCAGAACTGATATGTTCGAACGTTATTACTGTTTCTTGGCAGTTGAGAAATCTCCTTAAAATAGACAGAACCCTCACTTTGAGTTCAAAAATAATATTATTTTTGTTTATCTGCGCCAGAAATTTTCCGCAATTGAATCAAATACTGCTACAATGAGGAAGGCCAAATAATTGCAACTGCTACTTGATTACAATATATTTCTAATAATCTTGGGTGGAAAAAAACAATTATTATAAGTGTTGTAATAGCATTGATTGGAGTGGTATTGCAAAATGCTGCCCAAAATATTGGAATATTTATCGTTGGTTGAATTCTTCTTATTGGATTTGGTACAGGTTCGGCCAATGTTACATCGGTCGTATTAGGATCAGAGTTAGTTCCAATAGCAAAAGAGGCTTCTTCTTCGGTTTAAGTTTTACTTGCTTTTTGGTGGGGTCACTCATATCAAGTGGAGTAACTTATGAAACCAGAAATATTAGTGGTACTTGGTCATGGATAGTTCTATCTATAATTCAAGGAGTATCAGAAATGTCTGCTTTTGTTAATTTATTATTTATCCTGAATTGCCCAGATGGTTCCTTGAACATGGATTTGAAACCCAATGCATTGAAATTCTTTCAATTTTTGTTGAAACAATTGACAATGCTACCGCAAAGACATTAACTGAAAGCATTAGATGTCAATTGGAAGATGAAAAATTATCGATTCCATCGATTCCATGGAAAGAAATTTTTAGCACCAAAATAAATGTCCATCGAGTATTTATAGTATACATTCAAGCTATCATAACAGAAATGGTGGGCTCTTCGGTTGGTTCATATTATTTACCTATTCTTTTAGAAGACGCAGGTATTTCTGATTACACTGAAAAGCTTAAGGGAAGTGCTTGGTTGGTTCTCAATATTTGTTGAATTACAAGCTCCATTCAATGCTGATTGTGAAGTCAGTATTATTATCTGGTACAGTACATATTTAATTCTATCTTGGATTTATTTCAGCTACTGGGCTTCCTACAAAAAAAAGGCGCTACCTTAATGCTGAAAACAGTTGTAATATATACCTATGGTTGGAAACTCTGACTTCGATCACTTAACAGATAATAATCTTAATTTTAGATATCTGCTTCGGTGTAGTTTTTGGTGCTCTTTATACTAGTTGTCAGGAAGGTTTTTTCATTAGGATGAACGGAATTCAGAGTCGAAGAGTAATAAAAAATTAGTTGAATTAAAATATATGTTATTGAAGCTACTGATTCGCAAAATGTTAAACCTTTATACACGCCCAACGGCTCCGAAAGTTAATAAGTTTTCTCAGACAACTTCAATTAGTTATATATATACCTCCATCTTCCAAGCGAGAGAACTGACCATGGTTTGGAGAATGCCGAAGAAGCTGATTTAGGATTACCTGAATTGAGTAATTGTGTTGCAACAGCACCATTACTAATTCGACATAAATTGCTCCTTAAGAATTTGAGTGGGGTTTTAAATAAAGCTCATATTGAGGACTTTCAGAGAAGGAAAAACAGATGCTCAAGGTGATGATGAAGAAGAAAATATTACCCCGGATTCATCCTTGTCTACAAGAACTACTACCAAAAGTGTATTGCCATTGTTAGAGAAAATGAATCTCCTTAATTTTGTCCTTGTATTTTTCACTATTGAATAAACGAAGATTTTAACTTTAAAACTATACTCGCTTTAGGAATAAAAGGCTTCAGAAACGTACAGATTTAGGAATATTTGGTTCCTCTAAGTACTTAATTTCTTCTTCGGTTAATTTAAACGTAACTGCTTTAAGAATATCGTCAATTCTCTCTTCAGAATTAAGACCAACAAGTGGTGCTGCGCCTTTCCTTATAAGCCAACTTTTTGAGGCAACTGCCATGCTGACACCAAGGTTTTTAGACAAGTCCTCTACTCTATTAATAATTTCAACTTCTTCCTCAGAAAGGTTATCCAAACCCTTTTGCGTTATAATAGTATCATTCTTCGAGTTTCTGTTCGAAGATGGTACATTTCAAGGTCTTGCTAATATACTTTTTGCAATTGGTGAGTAAGGAATTAACCTTACCTTACCAAATTCATTGTCATTGCAAAATGGTATCTTCTCTCTCTTCTTCACCCTAAAATAAACTATAATAATTTTGCATACTAATAAACTTAAACCAATTATTCATTTCAGCAATAAACTGCAATTGAGCAAATTCAACCGCTTTCATTGATGAAGCACCTATATATCTTGTAAATCATTGTTCCACAACATCATTTAAAGCTTTCATAATCTCAACTTTAGGGATTGATTCATCGAATCTACGAATTTGTAAAATGTCAATGTGAGTGCCCAATCTCTCAATTGACCTCGTCACAGCATCAAAAATATGTTTCCTAGATAATCCCTTCGAATTGACATACTCGTAATTTGGGAGTTTTGATTCATTTATAAATAGGATTCCAGAGATATTTGGGTTAAATGGGGCAAACAATTTGGTCAAAATTACAATTCTATCTCTTGGAATATTAAACTTCATAATAAATTTACCTAATAGGATTTCAGATTTTCCATTAGAGTAAACCCTTCTGTATCAAATGTTCTTATTCCTGAATCTTATGCTTTCTTTAATATTTTAAAAACCTTTTCTACATCTTCAATAGCCCAATCAGACCATGACTTATCCCCGTATGACATACATCCAACAATCACTGGTGAAATTGAAAGACCTGAGTTACCTAATTTTATAGATTAAATTGTTGGGTTACTTAATCTTTGTTAAATTGGCAGTATTAAACTAATTTATTTAGCTGATTTAACTACTTTAGCTAGCTAAATACTTAGTTGGCATTAGGAGATCATTATGACTATTTATATATCGCAAAAAATAAGGGTACAAAATATCAAGATTGAAAAATTATGAACGATTACTAGTATTGAACACTAGTATTGATTACTAATATTGTATACTTTCAATAACAGTTGTAGAAAGATATCTAGTATAACAAAGGTTTCGTAGAGAAATTCATATGGAATTTTATCGTTCTATTCAGTAGAAGGTATGGTAGCTTTTCGGAGATTATTTTTGATCCTTGGAAATATTAGCTAAATAGGCAGCAATGATCGTTTGAGGTAATCACTTCCAAAACATTCTATATGTCGGAAGGAATTTTGTTAGATACCATATCAGATCTACGGAAATTACTCTTTTTATTCTCGGTAATTCTCCAAATAATAGTTGTAATTATAACATTTAGAGGCATGAAGTTCAAACTGGATTTAAAGAAAATTGTACATGAGACAGGATAGAACTCCATGAATGTCCCCCTGTAAGTGATGAAAGAGAGCGTTTATACTCACTATACTAACGGTAAATCGCAGCTCTTTCAAAGTTTAAAGCAATGGAATAAGTTAAGTTTGGCTGTAGACATTTTGCTGCCTGGACTACCTATCTACTGTATTGTTGAACAATATTTACATATCAATCAATCATTATCGTTGCAAGCCCCAGAGTTAGTATTAGTGGAGTTAATGGTGTAGTTCTTACGGTGACAACATCTTTTAGATAACATTTGAAGTATATATAGATTTGATTTCTCAATGCACTCAGCGATGTGTCAAATATGAAATGATACGCTTAAGATCATTTCCTGTAGATGCTGTGTTCATTTCTTGATTATATAATTATTGGCAGGTGCAATACTAATAAAAGCTAAGGAGTCCCAACTTTACAGCTTTTGTCCTGGCTGCAATCTTTCCGCATTCCTATGGTATTAGCTTTACGAGCTCATTTGTTAGGTGCTCTGCCACCAGTTTTTCATTCCTATCTTGACTTCCTCAAGAATGCGAAACTTTTCTAGAGCTATTTGACAATCAAAGACTTTCGAAAATCTCTATAAAGTCCACATTATGCTTAAGTCCCTTGAACCACTTAGAACCCTCAATAAGATACCGACGTAAAGCGAGGAGGATTGGACCCCAGTAGCACAACGGTAACCAACTTATATTATTGGCCTGTAGATTTTTTTTCTTGATTACTGGAAAGCACAAGATAATAACATCAAAACAACATAAGTATTAGTATAAAAAAGGCAAATAGGAAGAGAACTTTCTTAAGTCCCGTGGTCCCTTGTAAGGCCTTTTGCTTAGCAGAACTTTTCTCAAAATGAAGGGAAGATGAAAGTGGTATAGACTGCAGAGGAACCAATGTATATGCATTGCATGTTTATTCATACCTTTTTGTGTGTTTCTCATCTGATAGAAATGAAATATTAAACTACTATTTCTAAGTTTTTGTTATGGAGAGTGTATGGGAGCTTATTACAGTCTTTAGTTTTAACGCTGGTTGTTATCTGTGCTTATTTGGCAACAGTAGTGAACTGTCTAACAACTCAGAAGATAGAGACAGCCAACAGAGATTGCAACCCGATCAACCTTACTACCTGTCGATCAACTCGAACTCAGTGCCAAGTAGGAGATAGCACCCCCTGTATGCATGAAGGTAGATATTACGGTGGCAGTGAGACGTCCCTCGCCTTGTTTCGTAACACCACAGACACCTCTATGAATGGACGCAGCAAGATACTAGATTGATGTAGCTTTTTAGTATCCCCCTCTAGAAGTAATTGCAGGGGCTATCACAGCCTACAATATTATGTATACAAAGTGACATGCTTATGTAAATGGGGGTCTGTTAGTTGGTATATTAAAATGGCTTTAATTTTTAGTCAACTTTTAGATATAAGATTTACTTTAACTCAACTTCTTAGTGCAAATATTGGTTCCCAATTATCACTACACACTCTGTTTTGACTATTAAAGGTGTTCTCGTAAACTGTCCTGCCTGATTTCGCAATCTGCTAATAATGAATAAAATGTGCAACTATCTAGAAATGAAATAAGCTTCCCAAATAAGTAAGTAAACTACCAAAAAAATCACTCCCTCGGGCAGTTAACTAGTCTTTACGAAACAGTTTTTTCTTCTCGTTAAATGTCGGATATACTTATAGCTAGCCGATAGTTAGTATTCAATCGAACTATTATATTTTTATTTCTTTCCAAGCAAATGATCGAGGCTATTTTTATCCTTTTATTTTCTCATTAATATCTCCTATTATTTTCTAAGTCTCGTATTAGTAAAAAAAAAACCAGATGTCAAACTTACTAATTAGAACAATCCTTGACACCATCAGCAATGAAAGAGCACTGAAATGAGCTAAGACTATCCAAAGTCTTAGCTAAATTGGTCCAGTATTCTATTGTCTTAAATTTTGGTTACTGATCCTTTGGGTATTTCCAAAGACCAGGGGCTTGCAAGTCACTACATCCCATATCGAAAGCATTGATATTAAGTGGTTTGTGTCCCTTTTTTGTTTGTGATTCGTTTCCAGTCATTTTGTATTTTTTCTTTCTGATTCAGAGGAATGACAAAAATATTGTCTTCTGAGAAGCTCTTAGTATTCTCTAAGTGTACCAATTTTTCTTTTGGTAAGCCAATAATTTCTAGGAAGATCTCAAATTATTTTAGGGATTTTTCCATATATATTAAAATACTAATTTTTGCATTTTCCAACTCCCGATCTTTAAACTGCTCTCGCAATCGTACCTTAGGATAACGCACTCAAGACTGAGCGTCAGACTCTAAGCTGTGATTTTAGCCTTAAACTGTACTATTGATTGGAAAGAAATTGAAGAGTAGTTACAATAGTCTTTATATCGCTAAAAAATGATTACTGTAATGTACTATTGCATTATAGCTAGGATGATGGAGTTCAATATATTGTGTCACGTGACTAATTGCTTTTTTTTCTGAAGAAATTGCTAATTACTGCGAAATATAATATAATATTTGATGCAACTACAACCACACATTATTGTGAACGTTAGATGTAGTGACTCGATTAGAAGGTTCACTACGTACACAGAACCTGCTGGATATAATGCTATTGAGGTTATGTTTTTCGTTGACTTGTTTCTCATATCAAAAATGTTGATTGAAACTCTTCTAGTGCGATGCTCCAATTTTGTGAAGTACTCTATATATACTTGACCCTTGGTGCAGTATATCATTGCTAAAATAGAAAGTTATATGAAGCCTTAAGTAAAACGGATTGGTCTTAATTTACTTCTAAGGATGTTTGACGACTCATCAGTTACACCTTTAGGTCAAGGTGCTGGCTATGGTGTACTTGTAGGTGTCGGTGGCCCCTTTGCTTTAGGAATCATTGTGGCCACTAAGCTTATGAGCAAATATCTTCATGAAAACTCTCAGTCTACTGAAATGTTCATGGCTAATAACCGTAGTGTTGGTGTCGGTTTAACAGCTAGTGCGGTGTACACCAGTTGGACCTGGGCTACCGAGTTGTTATGGTGTATTACAATGGTATACTCGTATGGTGTTATGGCGGCTTTTTAGTATGGTGCTAGACTTGCTGTCCAAATTTGTTTGATATCTGTCTTAGGAATTGAGGCTAAACGGAAATACCTACCAGTCACACATGTTTGGAAATTGTTGAATTGCGCTACGGACGTACTTGTCACTTACTTTACATGTTCTTGTGCTTGGTAAATAACATAATGTCTTCTTCGCAAATGATTTTAGTTGCAGCTGCTGCAATATCTATTATTGCGGGCAATTTGCATATTGTTGCTAGCACCATGTTGATCCTATTTGGTGTCTTACTGTATACTGCTTTCGGTGGATTGAAATCTACTTTTCTTACTGACTATGTGCATTCATTCATTGCTTTAGTCTTATTGAGTTATATTTGTACCGTTGCTATCAGAAATCCAAACATTGGTGGAAGTATCGATGGATTATACAAATTAGTGCTTCAGAAGCAAAACCTAGGTATTGTTGGACCATTTGAAGGCAATTTCGCAGGTTCTCTTAACTGGCAAATCAAAGGTCTATTTTCTTCGCTCTTATCAATTCCATTGGCAATTTTGGATTGACAATTAGGGATAGTTCTTTCTGGCAAAAATCTTTCAGTATTGATGTGAATGCTTCTGTTCCAGGTTATCTACTTGTTGCTCCCACTATTTTCGCTAATGTTTGGCCACTTGGTACTACTATAGGTTTGGGTAACGTTGTATTGGAGGATAACCCAATCTTTTCAAAATATCCTTGAAAGATGACAAATGATGAAGTTAATGGTGGATTTGGACTTATGTACACTGTCGAAGCTTTGCTTAGAAATGGAGCACTTGGTGGATTACTTCTCATTATTTACCTTGCCGTGACTACTACCGTTTGTGCTCAGATGATTTCTGTTAGTAGCATCTTTTCTTTAGATATTTACAGGAAGTTTAAACACCTTCTGGCAAACAACAGTCAATTGATCAATGGTTCTCATTTCGGTGTAGTATTTTTTGGTCTCTTTTCAGCAGGTTTTTCCGTTATGTTACACTATGTTGGTGCCGATATGACTTGGATGGGTTATTTTTCCTCCATGGTCATCTGCCCATGTGTTATTCCTATGGTTTTGTTGATCACATGGTGCTGTCAAACAATGTTGGCCTTCCTGGTTTCTCTTATTGTCGGTATGGTTGCTGGGATTGGTATTCGGCTTGGTACAGCCTACAAGTTTTACGGTGAGGTATCTATTTACAGTACTGGACAAAAAGCTCCATGTCTTCACGGTGGATTGACTACCATATTATTGCCAGAAGTGGTTAGCGTGATTGTTAGTCTTACAATTAAACCATACAAGTTTGACTGACAAAAACTGAAAGAATCAAGTCAACTGGTTGATTCCGGTGATGCTTCTCATGGTTCAACTCTTCAATATGAAAATACTGATGGCTCTTTGGAAGAAATCAAAGTAAATAAAAGTAACTCCCTGACAAACGAAATTGATATAGAAAAAGAACAGATTTCTACTCTGGGTGAATATAGTGAGTCTGAGAAGCGGAAAATTCATATCTATGCCAAGCTAGCAAATCCCTCTAGTGTATTTGTGCTATTGATCACTCGAGTTGTTTGGTCATTGCGGCTTAATAGAGATTGGGTCTGGTCTAGAGCATACTTCCGTGGATGGAGTGTTATGGGAATGTTCTGGCTATATTAAGCCCTTTTGATCGTAGGAGTTTTCCCAATATATGATGGACGCCACTCTTTGGAGAAAGTTTTCAGTGGGGTTTATCATGATTACATCAAGAGAAGAATCACATGGAAAAACATAATGCCCCTCTTAATTATATCTCTAAAATGAAATGAATATCAACTTAATCTGAAGGATTACTTTTTACCTGATTTGCAGAATGCCAATATTTTGATAAGAAAAAGATAGATAATTCTTTTCAGGATAATAATGAAAGTAAGTTACTGCATAGTAAAATACCAATATAAAACCTATTTTTTTGAAGATTCAAGTTGTTAAATTAATAATCGTATAATGGTAGGATAAAGACCTACCCTGTTAATTTTAAAACATTTCGCATTATTAGGGTGAAATGCAGGACAATTCTGAAACTAGTAAGAACAGTAAATGATTTAAGTCTTATCAAATATTTATTCAATGGAAACAATTATTCACACAAAAAACTAGTATATTGCAACAACTCTCACAAAACATTAGGTTTGCTGCTTGCAATTGAAAAATTATTATAAATATTTTGAAGACTCGCCTTAAAATATTTATGGTACCCTAACTTGGCTTCATAATTTAAGAAATGGAAATAAGAAATAACTTAGGAAAATCCAGTAGATAAAAGAGCAATCGTTATAGATTTGTATTTAAATATATGCTAGAGGAAATTGTCAAAAGAGAAACACACATTAAAATAGCAATCTGGTTTACCAGGAAAATAAACAGGAGTTGTTAATAGATATGAAAAATTTATAATATTATCTTCTTTCAAGTGAAGCTCTTTTGTGTTCATATAAGCATTCAAGTGAGATCCCGAGCCTCTGTCTCCAAATAGTGTATTCAGTCTTGGAAAGAAATCGAATTACATAAATAGATTTAGCGTTCACTCCAGAGGATAATCAAATATTTTATAATATCGTCTAATTATACATCCTTTTTGGCAATCAGAAAAATAATTGGACATCTCATATAAAGGTAGAGGCCGATGATTAATAAACTGGCCTGATATTATTTGCTTGTGTCTTAACATTTAACTCTTTGAGGGAGAAATATCAAATAGAATGAGCAGAAATGAGCTATATACTACTGGTATTTTTTCTAGCTCAAAAATATCTTAATTCTATATTCCTTTCTTGTTAGAATCTTTTGGAGTAAATGCTTTACATGGTTTAGTTACAAAGGAGGCTACATTATAATGTACTACGATGTACTCTTATATTTTGACAAAGTATCAATAAAGAATTTATTTATTTTGAAGATCTATTTAAGCAAGAGTAGAACTCTAATAGTAGTAGTTATCACCGGAACATTTTATTCACACAATAAAACAGATAATTTTTTTTTTAAATCTATGTTTAAAATAATGCTCAAAAATGCCTTGAAAAAAATAGTAAAATAAAACATATTTAGATTATAAGAATAGGGATACGATTAAAGCCTTCATCGTTTCCCAAATTTGCCAATAAATAAAATCATAAGTAATGTTTTTGTTTTATTATAATATCAACCATAAGAATCTTACTTTGTTAAATACACTCTATATGTTTTGATTATGAAAAATTAAAATGATATTGTCTCCATAACCTACTTGTTTATCCTTTAATAATTCCCTCTATTTTTGTTTTCCTTTATCGAACAAGCTTGGGCGAAAGATATAAGACATTCAAAATTCGTGTTTTAATTTGCTTCTTATTTTTTTTTAATTATTCATCTAAAGCAACATGAATTTCAATAAGACCTTATTTTCTACTTTCTTTGTACATAAATTATAATATTTACAGTTAAATCTAATCATATATTCATTAAAAGTCATGGGTTACCCAAAATTGACGCTCGGAGCGTTTTTTTACCTTTGTCTTCTAATGTGGACAAAAAAAAGGATCATCAAGTCAAAAATAAAGACTTTATAAGTCTTGAATTCAAGCATTCTATTCTCGGATAGGAATCAAAACTCTTTAAGTTACACAACGATGTAAAGTAATCTATAAAATATAATGTCTAAAGTTCAAACGAATCTCTTTTTATGTTTAGTTCATTAGTAACTTCACCCCTATACTGACTTCTTCTCTACAAACTAGAGAGTCTAACCTTTTCTTGCCTTAATAATTCTAATCATGTATCCAGATCTGAAGCCGTGATAACCTTTTCAATTATCAAATTGATTTTGTCTAGACTTCGTCATCGTTCTTACTGGAATTTTTTATTACATTTATTGAATTATACATAGTAATCTATAAAATAATGAAGCTTTTTACAACAACAAATAGTAATAATTTAAGCTTTTTAAAACCTGGGGTACAATTTTAATGAATAAAAATCTTAAATAAGCCAACAAAACTACTGTAACTCCAGCCAAAAAGTATGCTTTATGGGTATCCTTTAATTGATCGCAATATATATTCTATTATCTGAGTCAAACTCGGTTTCCTTACAAGTAACTTAATGTGATCAAAATTATTCACAATTGTTGCAAAGCTTCTCTGAATCTAGGTACATTAATGTTGTTCTGTGTGGGATCAAATTTGTAATATCCTCTAAAGAATACACTAATATAGAATTATTTATTAACCAAAATGAATGAGATTCAAGTAGTTAAGGGTCCAAGGTGTTTGACGAATTATATGTATAGAATACATTGTAGCAGATTGAAATGAAGCCGAGGTTATTTTCTGAGTCATTTCGTTTTACAATCAGCTTTGAGAAATCTACATTGGGTTTGCGGCCCGAACTACAATTTGTTGCTCATTTGGACACTTAGTTGGCTGCCAATATCCATTCCTTCAACGGCACCTCTTCACCTTCATTTTACATGGCTCAAATCCATGGACGATACATGTAAAAGGGCGTTTCAATACTGCATGAGCTGATATCATTTGGAAATACGAATTCTAAAGCAGCTCATTTGGATATAAGAAGTCTAGAGTTTTAACTATGCCATTTACTTTTAGCAAATACCTTAGTGGGAAAATTTTTGCATCTCACAAGTTGAAGTCCTTAAATTACCTACATATTGTTGTATTACTTGACTGACAAGTTTTATTAATGAAGCTGATGCAATCTTGAAGATGTAACCATAAATTTTTAGCTGTATAACTTTATGTACCACGTGGACAAAGATAAACAAGGTAAGCGATTTACTAACCAAAAAGGGAAAAGTAATGATGTAACCGTAACGACAGACTAAATTGGGGCCCTGCTGCATAGAACGTGGAAGCCGCACGTGCCCAGGTGTGCCCCTCCTGTCACTATATAAGAAGACAGTTTTCATGGAATTACAATGAGGTCTTATTTTCGACAAACTCTACAAACTATGAAGTGGAACGGTTTATTAGGTGCCTCTTTCTTAAGCTCATTAGTTTACAGCGCTGCAACTACCGCGACTATTACCCAACATATTATTAGTACTATCGAACCAAACCTTCAGGAAATTGAATCTGCCGCAGCAACAGCAGTGACAGATCATTCTACGTCATCTGTTGCAGGTAAAGCTTTTGATAGATTTATAGTAATTTGGTTAGAGAACACCGATGACGTAGTCGCGGCCGATGATCCCGATTTAAAAGTATTAGCAGAACAAGGGATTACTTTAACCAACTACTGGGCTCTTACCCATCCTTCTGAACCAAACTATATGGCTTCAGTAGGTGGTGATTACTTTGGATTGGATAACGACGACTTCAAATCGCTCCCTAAAAATGTTTCCACCGTTGCTGATTTGTTAGACGACAAGAATATTACCTGGGGAGAATACCAAGAACACTTGCCATATTCTGGATTTGTAGGTTTCAATTACTCCAACCAGGTAACTTATAAAAATGACTATGTGAGAAAGCATAATCCGTTGGCACTTTATGGATCTGTTACCAGTGATTCTTCAAGATTATCAAAAATTAAAAATCTCACTGAATTCTACAAGGATTTAGAGAATCATACTTTACCCCAATGGATGTTTATTACACCAAATATGACTAACGATGCCCATGATAGTAATATAACAACTGCTGGTAAATGGTGCAAGTCTTTCTTGGAGCCATTACTTGAAAATGGGTATTTTATGTCTAAAACTCTAATTTTATTAACATTTGATGAAAATGAAAGTTATCAAGAACAGAATAAAGTTTGGTCATTATTACTAGGTGGATCCATAGACAAGAGTCAATTCAATACTACCGATGATACTTACTATACTCATTATTCAGAAATATCCACTGTCGAAGATAATTGGGATCTTCATAATTTGGGAAGGTTTGATGCAAATAATGATGGTAACGCAAATGTGTTCAAAATGGTCTCTGACAAATCCGGCTATAAGAATAAAATTGTTGATACTTCACACCAATATTTTAACAAATCTGTTATCGGATATTGGAGTGACATTCACAAAACTTTACCGGACATTAATTGTTCCGCCATTGGTGTTAGCGGTAAGGATGTCTTACCTTCTATTAAAAGCGTTTGGTGTCCTAATTTGGCAGCTAATAATATGTCTTCACATAATTCGTCAGCTTCAACAAACTCCTCCTTCAATTCAACTTTAATTTCTTCTGGTGCGGCAACATCTACTTGTGTCTCTGGAATATTAGGTTTAGTTAGTTTAGCTGCTTTTTACTTCTTGTTATGAGAATTACAAATATATTTTAGCTAGAATCTGATACACACACTCTTGATCATTCCTAATGTAGAATTGATACTGCCCAACAATCGAAGAACGCTGATATATCCCTCAGGTAAGAAGTTGGTATCCACACATCCCAGGAGAATTAAATTGATTTATATCCTAAAACTATGATAAGGATCAGATAGTATATGATATATAATTTGTAAATATTAGCAAGATTTGAGACTGTAGATCTCTTATGTATTTGAATATCATTATGCATTGTTTAAGAACGTACCGAAAAGTACAATGAGTCTAAAAAAACTCTCAATAGGACTGATTTAGCCCGTTCATGAGTAATTTTATACACAATACCAAACTAACTCACTATTTTCTTAGTATTAGGGGTATTGATTATTAGCAGAATTTTTCTTTGAAGAAGAGCAATGCTACCAGACTCTAGTATTTGTAACTGACCAACTACCAATGTATGGAGTTTTAATGAGTCGTGTTCGTGAGATGTCTCTTCAATATCACTTGTTCCCCACGACATTTTATGTCAATTATGCACGTTTCATGCAAAATCTAATTTAGCAGCCGTAGCAAAAATACGGGCTAATAAAAAAAATAATAAAATTCATCTTACAAAAATAGTGTGTATTAAGCATCTACTTGGTGAAATGATTAGCCACAAAACTGATATGGGCATTTTAACAGATACTATGTTTTCTTATTTATTGAAATTGGTTTGGATATGTTTAAAAATGAAATACTTACTCAAATAGGTGATTTATCTCTCAAAAGGGATGAGGAAAAAGATTTCCCGTTAAAGTATTTTATAAAGAAGTAGTCATTCGGTAGTTCCTACATTACTGGAAACTTTATTACATTTTCTAAGCAAGTCAACTATAGACATTGAATTACATGATGAGAAACAAAGAAAGTTAGATAAATTAGAAGACTACTTGAAGAGAAGTCCAGAGGTATATGCAACAGCTGCTAAATCTCGAAAGGAAAATAAAAACAGAGGTAGCCCAAAAGGGTCAGATGTGCCCAAAAATAGAAACAGATCCAACAAATAAAGTGATGAGAGCGCGTCTAGTAACTTTGGTGGGAGTAGCAGCTCAAAGGGTCCATGTAGGATGTATTCAACAGCAAGCTCAGTACCATGAGATTAAGAACTTAAACTATATGAGAAAGAGTAAGAGCTGATGGTACATAGAGTTATCAAGGTACCTAAAGATCAGTTCAATATTATACAATATGGAGATGGGGAATATGATAGCCAAGTGTTTACATTCAAAGCATCTACTTTGATGGACTGTATCTGGGAACCCATCAATGCAGACGAAAAGATAGTTGCAAAAGTTTGCGATCCATTGATTGCAGGCCCTTATCATGCCAACAAATTTCTGTATAAAAGAACTGGGGATACTTTGCGAAAACAATTATGAAAACGAAACAGATTTCTATAGTATATTGTAAGAGGATCTGAAGTTTAATTCAATCTACCTTGATCTGGAGGAAATTTATTTGGAAGTAAGGCATGATACTTATTATTCAGAAGGGAAAGCCAACTTCTTTAAGTATATTGAAACTTAACTTGCCTAATAATTTAGAAACATACGAAAAAGGTAACAAGAAATTGGAAATAATTCATATAGTAAAGGAATTACACCTGATGATATAGAAACGAAGAACATACACTGCTCTAAGGAAGGAAAAAATATATATAATTGATTTTTCATATTCCAAGTATCGACCAAAATACAAAGATGGTATGCAGTGTGAAATGGATTACCTAAAGCAGATATTCTATGAAGTCCGAAAATGACCAAAGTTTTTGCATCATCTTTTAACATACAGTAATATCGAATACATGAATTTTGTTTAATGTTTAAAAATTAATAACGTCCATATTGTACGCTGTAGTATAGTCTCTAGGATGGTTTCCCTAACTATTTGGCGTAACAGCGATTGACGCGGTAAAGTTTTAACACAGATATGCTATATCCGTAGACTGAAAATTAAAAAAACATTAAACAAACAACTCCTTTGTATTCAATGAAAATTCAATCTTTAGAGAAAGCACATTGTGATACCGAACTATGTTCAATAGGATGAAGTCTGGTGATTGTTGAATATAATTTTAATATTGTTAATATACTTAACAGCTGTGGAGTTTTGAAATGTTCTCTTACTGAAACGAGTAGAGAGTAGAATTAAAGTTTTCGGGTATTTTAAAAGGAATAGGATAGTATACAGAGTGGTTAGAAAAGTTCTTGTTTATATTCTATAATTATACGACACTTAATTATAATCATGATTTGCAACTACCAACAGCTAATAAACTTGAAATTGAGCATTAAGAATGTAAATTTAGTACTTGAATGTTGCTAGAATTGTGTTTGCTCTATTTCAATTTCTCTTCTTAGCTATTTCATAGGCTTGATCCAAAAGTAACGAGTAATTATTGATGTTTAATAACCGTTTTACTATGTTAAGACTACTTTGCTTAGAAAATTGCCGTAATCTAACTTACGTAGAACAAAAGTTCTGAAAAATTGACATTTTGTTTTTTAATTTTATAAAACTAGTCTTATCTATAAAAGTGCATTCCTGAATTATTAGAAAACAAACGGTTTCTTGAGTACTATATTGCTTATCAATCCCTTTGTTGCTTTACTTCCATTAAGAGAATTAACCAATCCATCCGGACCGCAAATAAAGGTATCGCCTTCTTTGAAGAGATGTTCTTTTAAAATGTTTTCGCCAATTCTTCCACTATATACATTTTTTCCTTTAATTCCCTTTGGATCGCTTAAGACATGTATTAATTGAAACTTCTCAGAGTACTTTGACAGAAGTTTTTCTAGTTCTTCTTTAAAAATTATATCATCCGGACTCTTATTAGCGTAAACAAGCACCACGTTAGTTTTAGGCTTTTCTAACAAAATGAATTTAAGTACAGAAAAGACTGGAGTTATGCCACTGCCTCCTGCTATAAGATTAACCTTGTCAGCCAAAGTTTCAAATTTGATGTTGTGGATGGGTAGAGGGCCACGAACAGTAATTGAACTTCCCACATTCAAGTTGTGCAACGCACCGCTTGCTCCTCTTTCATTTTCATTCTTTATGGCTAACTTAAGAATATTGGGTTCTTCAGGATCGTATATAGGCGAGTATGGTCTAAGCTTCCTCTTTTTATCAAGTTGGTTAACTATAGAAACAAGCACTGCTTTCCCCGGCTTAATTCCAGAATTACACATATTTGGTAGTTTAAATCTTAGTAATTTTGTATCATGTGACAAGTATTCAGAAGATAAAAGTGTTAAGGAATTACCGAACAAATAAGAAGGGAAAGCTGATCTGATTGAATTATTTTGAGAAGATAACAATTCATTTGCTGGACTCGAAGAGAATTTCCTGTAAGCCACTAAAGGAATAACTCCAAGTGCAACTGCACCTAATACAATTTTACCTGTTATCATATCCCTTATAGTAATATATATATTATATTTTTTGTTCTGAAGTTAAACGTGATCTCTGAATATTTTATGTTTGCAATTACAACAAATGCCCAGCTATCTCCCGAATCCTAGTATTAATAATAATAGTTGTCGAAAAGCACTTTTATATATAAATTTTTGATTTTGATTAACGGTGCCATCGTAAGACACGTTATCTCGGTCTTTCTTTTAAACTTCGGCCGAAGTTTTATTTCTTTTTTAGCAACAATGTCGAAAAAATTTTGATATTCTTTTTGGAAAAGACTAAAAGGCAAATCAGTTGGTAAGAAATTCAGCTTTTTATAAAACAATAATGTTTATGAAATGAATATATTTAAGTACTTTGTAGAACTTCATTTACGTAAAGATATAGTGTTAGCATTTAGCGTTGTGCCGATGTCAAAACGTTTTTTGATGTTGGTCAGATGATGCGCTCTTCCATCATACAAAATGTTTCGCAGTCTTTTTTTTGGTTTTACATCTCTTGGATGACCAACGTAAAACTTAAGTAAAAAAATCGGCTTGTAGTCAATAGAATTACTGCCTGGGGTGAAGGAAAACGACTGAAGTTTCTTCCCTAAAATTGAGTGAAGTTTTCTCAGAAATATTTCTTTGAACTGATACTTACAAGTTTTAGCAAGTGTAGCGCAATTGATATCTCGATTCGTTTTTAGATATCGACCCAATAGAGTCGTTGCAAGTTGTGTTGGATAAATAGCTAGAATCTACATAGATACTACTTACTCAGAACCTAAATTAACCAGCGTAAGTACTACAGGAATATTTGTGTTTGGTAATTTTCACAATAGACACTTAGGTTGTTAAATATTGCCCTTAAATATGTACATAATTTCTCTAACTTATACTTTAAAAAAAAATTATGACATGAAACTGAGTGCGATAAGGGCTTGTAAGTTCTTAACGCAGGGTCTGACTGTTGTCATCTAAATGCTATAATGCATGCCGATTCTACCTTCTTCTATATTTATATAATACGTCGTATTAATGGTTGAATTCAAAGAATTTTGGAAAAATACACTACCAAATATACAATAGAAACCAAATATTCTGTAGAAAGAGGTTATATCACAATGAATACTATCAGAAGATCATGTACTCAGATGAACAATTTTCTAATGTTTACATATACAAGGCATTTTTAAACGGCAAAAAGGTAAATAATATATATATAACTTTATATTTTGTAAATAGAGGTAATTTTTTACCTTGAAAAATTTCAACTGAATAACCAATATACTGTATTTAGTCCTTAAGTTCTATTATCCAGTTTGAAATAAGTCGTAGAGCAGTAGATCTTCAAACAAATTCCTATCAGATAGATAGTCTGATTTATTTACATCATCTAAATTAATATTCTGGCCCGTAAAATTTTCACTGTGTGAGACCTCTGGCTTTTCTCCATTTATTTGGCCCCATAAATTGTAAGGGTTATCATATTGTGTATCAATACCAGAACTTATGCTCAACCAAAAAGAATCTATCTCGTCCAACACCTTCCGATGAAGTTCCTTTTGCTTACGAGGCAGTGTACTATCACGAGATTGAGCACGGGTATTGAATATACCAACAGTACTAGCGGCTTTATTTACAAAAAGGCTGTCAAAGTCGAGTTCTATATTAGAATCCTCAAGACATTTCTGAAATTCAATTTTTGATTTATCTAATGCACATTCACAAATTTCATTTAATGAGATTATGATCTCTTCTGTTAGAATAAGTTTATTTGTTAAAACATTCGTATTCTTCAATAAATTTTCTTTTTTAATTAACTCGTAATAATAAATTCGGCTCTTTGAAATAACCCATGAGTAGAAATAACGACTTTTCAAACTTGTGATTGCTGCGAGTGTAAGATTCATACACGTCTCTAAGTTATTTACTAACTTAATAGAACTAGTAAAAGCACCCCTAGGATCAGATGCTTTGACCTTAACCATAATTGATAAGAGTATATCAATAGTTCTGTGCATTGCTATTTGGAGATCAGGAGTGATTATCATATCAGCGCCTTTGCCGAAATATTTGATTCCTGTAATTAAAGTAGGTAAAAAATAAGGTAAAGTTTCAACTAATGAAATGACAACCAACTTCTTCAAATAATACCAGGAAAGTTTCAGATTGCCTCGAATTTGGTAGTATAAATACATATGAAAAGATATAGTAAAATAGAAGCATTTAATTGTAACCAATATTTTAAATTGTGTTGTTTTTTCGCAACTGTGTTGAACTTCTTGGTTTACTGGGACCTTAAAGTAGTCTTCAATCGAGCCAAAAATACGTAATGTGTTAGCCTCCAATGAATCTAACTGCGTGACGAATTCTTTAATATTAATACGATCTCTTATATTAAGAGCACTAAGTAGTATTGGCTTTACATAAATCATCAAGTAGTCACTAGAAAACCTGTAGAAGGAGGTGATTATATTATCGAAATTTGAATCGAAAAGGTTTGCGCTATTATTTTGGACACTAGGGAAATCTGTATCGTAGAAAATTCCATTAGTTGTAAAAGGACTACCATAGAGATATGACAGTACCAAGTCGTAAACTAGTAAATAATGCCATACTTTCCGCCTTATATTCCCCGCTTTTTCACTGTCTGGATAATATTTTAACTTACCTGGATCCCTATTTAATCCAATTGAATAAGCTATTTGTATTAATATATTGTTATGAATTTGTGAATTCCCACCATTTGCTCCATCACCCTCCTCAGGATCGCAAGCACGGTAAACCTTTAAGAAGAGAGCACATTGTAATACAGATAAACTAGTTTTTCTTAGCAAATAAAATTGTTGTAGACACTGTTCAGCAACAACAATAGCATCAGGACAAAACTTCTGAGTTTGTGAATCTAGACGCATACTTACCATAGATTCTCCATTACCACGATTGCTTAAATATTCTAGTACAATTTGTTGATTTGAAATCGAAGATAAATGTGATAACTTTACGACAACAAGAAGGATTCCCATTACTGCGAAATCTTCTTTACAATTGATCGTAAGACCACAAATTTCATCATCTTCATTATCACTAGTTTCAAGAATCCTTTCAATATGCTCGTTAAATTCATATTCATCCAAAAAAGGCATATAAGGATATACTGATTCAAAAAAATTATTTAAGTACTTGGAAATTAACAGTTTTTTTGGTAAAGTTCTTATAATTAATTGTTTGAGAATTTCTTGGCTGTGAATGATTTTAGGAGAAAATATTCTTTGCCGTTTTCCTATAGTTCCAATGAGTAATGTCTTTTTATCATGCTCTTCCTTTTGCGGGCTCTCTAAATCCACCTTATCTCTTGTACTTTCCATGCTGTTTTTCTCACTTATAAAAATATTTGAAGAATCAAGAAAGTGTTCTGACTTTTCTAAGTCCTCTATTTCACATCGTTTCTTTTGATCATGAGAATATTTTTTAATTGAAAGTAATCCAGGATCTTTGTCAAATAAAGATGTCCACACGAATGGCTCATAATTATTTGACTTAGTAGGATCCATATCCTGAAGAATGAAATCGTCATAGAAATTAACTGTGTCATTTTGCAGGAGAAAGAGATTTTCAATGAAACCTTCCTTATTATATGTGAATTGAATATCACTATTGTTATCCTTTTCAAACACAAATTCTAAAGGCTGTTTCATATTAATGCTATTTTCTTGGTTTTCTGTAATCTGTTGATTCTTTATGTTTCCACCAAGGACGGAATTGCTTAGCAAATTTATTGACGACCTCATTTCTTCAATACAAGTACTTATTCTGCGTAGCTCGGAAAACAACGATATTGTTGTCAGTGCTTCCTGTGATATGTCGTTTTCTTTATTCCCTAACGCTTCAACATTATATCGCCTTTGGAAATTGGGATCATTTGATGATGTGCTCCCTTGAAGATTAGTTATTTCAGTATTCTTATTCACCATAAAGTTCATCTTAAGGTATGTCTGTTTATTTGAACCTTCACAATTAATCGCTCTATCTATATGGTGTGTCGGATAATCATACTTGCATTCTTTGGCAGTCTTGTGTCTAACACAGGAAGTACATGGCTGACTTTTATCACATTTTACTTTTCTGGTCCTACATGCTACGCATGATAGACTCGCTCTTTGCCTTCGTTTATCTATCTTGTACATGAAGAAATTAATTCCTTTAAGTTTTAAAAATTATGCCCCTTGAAAACGTTGGTGACTACGATGTAACCTCCCTGTGACATCGGAGAGATGGCGTGCCAGATGACTAGGTGTATCTGATGTGTTCGGTTAATCGACTCGCGTAGTTGCCCCTCCGGTCTTTGTGTAAGGTCTATTCCAGTGTATAGCAGGTGTCTAGAATATATGCAGAGATATTCATGTATAAGCAGAGCGCTATTCAAACTTTTTATCTCTATCGAAAGATTATAAAATGGTGTTATTTCTCTAGAAAGGTTGTCTCAATATGAAGAATACCTTAACACACCGATTCATTAAGTCAACTCTAGAAAAATGGATATTATTAATCAAAGAAAAGAAGCATGTGAAGAGAACGATATCCAGATCCGCTTATTATTTAAATGGATATCGACTATGTTATCCATTGGTACTTTTAGCGGTGATCACTCGTTATTTTTGCGTCCGTGAGGAGTGACCAGGTATGGATATGCCTATCACTACTGATGTCTCTGGTATTCGCTTATGCTCGAATGTCGGAATATGATCCCATATTTAACCAAAAGAAACTGGCGGGCATGGTTCGCTGCTGCGGTAGTTGGTGGCTTCTTAAGGGCTGCTACTTGAATTGGGGGGGTGATTGGTGGGTTAATGCATGCTGCAGTACCACTACTGTTGCGACTCTAGCTTGCTGGTATTCTACTTTAGGAATATGTGCAGTTGCAGGGATAGGAACAACTCTACTACTGCAGCAGGAGCAAATTTAGGAACTGCCAAACGAGGAGAATCTGATTTACTTATTGGTGGTTATGTATTTAAGGATTCTACTCAATCTGTACTTGGTGAAGAGGTTCAAAATATTTTGCGTTCCGTTGGTCATGCTAATATTTTTCTTATAACTCTAAGTAAATCTGATGTTCAGAAAAGAGACAACGCTTCAGATATTTATGCATTATCTTGGTCAAGTGAACATGGCCATCACTTCATCGCAGGAATCAACTCACTTTCTCACCCTGTTAAACTTGCAAAGTGGTAGCATCTTCCGTGCCTATTCCTGCAAACCTGGAATACCGCCCACGCTATCCTAATTCAGAGAAGTTTAAAGGTCAGTATTATTTTGAAGTATATTATGTTACCTATAATTTGGATAATGTAAACAAAAATTTAGACAGAACATTAGTGAATGATAGAGAATGGAAGAAATGTTTAGCTATAACCAAGAGGTACCTGACTATCATCACAACAATCATGGTTGTCAATACTGTGGAACTGCAAAAGTCAATCCCCGTTCAGGATAAGGGGAAGGACACTGCCAAATTGGCCAAGATAATGCAATTCATGGTGAAATATACTTCAATACGTACGGAGGCGTTGATGGATATTATAATGACAATAAGGACGGCGCTCAATGTTCACAACCTGGCTGCGGTCAATAAATGTATAACTACTGTTCTTAAGGTGCTGGTCCTAGTTGATAATGAATGTATTACGTTTACAAATTGCGTCTACGAGACTTGATCATCCAAGTGACAATAATGTTTTTAAAGATAATCTTTTTGTTTTCTTTATACAGTTAGAGCTTTCATATTGTATAAGCAATAATTGAAGGTTAGTACCAAACTTATGATAGTTAAGTCTGGCTTCTATAAAGCTAGCAAATTGTACTAAAGCATTATTCCTTATATCTGAAGATCTGAATTAAAAAGTTTTGACGCAGTCAGTGACTGCCACCACATCAGTTTATTAGATTGGAATGAGTAGTCAAATCTATCAGGACTTCTATATCTCTTGAGCCAGGAAAGCTTTCACATTGGATAATTCAATTTTTGAAAATTTATAGAAAGCAGAGTCTAAATCTATAGGACTTCTAACACCTAAATCTGTATTGGTAATTATTTCACACGAGATCATAAAACCAAAACTATCATAATCCTCCCCAGCAATGAACTTTATTTAATTGAGCAAAATTATGAATGCAATGGAACGTGATTAATAATAGTTAGACTAATTTTCTTATAGAATAAAACTTAATGAATGTCAGATTTGTTAACTGCTTTCCTTTGGTAACATTACCTAATTAAGTTTTAAATGACGCCTTCCAATAAGATTCAAACTGATACCCAAACCTATTAAAATGCACACCCCAAGCAATAAAATACGTCTTCTACCGATTGTCAAACTCGAGCAGTTTGCCTTTGTCCAAAATGATATCAATATTCAGCACATATTAGGAATCCTCCCATTAAAGATAAGAGAAACTCATAGCGGAAAGAGGTTGAAGAGCTTGCATCAAAAATAACATGCTCGTCGAAAAGATTCTTGTACTTGATAATATGCCTGTGCCTACCAACAATAGATCTCTTGACTTCTCAGAGTGTAAATCATCTAAATGTATGTCCTCATTGCTCTGTTATGTGTCAATTACCTGACACCTAAATCGCGCAGACACAAAATTAGTGACATCTTTTTTCGACTGAGGAAAGACAAAAGGATCACTAGCAACAAATATACCAATCATCCGTTTCACCAGCAAGAATGGTGTCTAGGATGGTGTCATGTTGATCAATTATATTCACTGCTTCAATGTATGCATCTATTCCGCCTCTATCTATTGACTGCTGCGTATTCTTTCCCACCTAATTAATCTAGTAGCCGTTGGTGCTTGTCTTACGAACAACCCTCTGGGTCTTGCCTGTATAAACACTTGCAGGGTATTCACTTCCATATGGAGCGTTGCGAAGTCTTAAATATCTCTCATCTTGATGCCACTGATTTTAGTAACTGCAGTGTTATTGGGGTGATATATATGAAACAGTGTTAGACCCATGATCTGTTCAAGCCTTAATATGTCCTTGCTTGTTTCTCTTCTCTTCCATCCTCCAAGCTGCCTGCAATTCTCTCTTAACCTTGCTTGTACCACTGTTAACTAATTATAAGCATGATAAGCTGTGTTATCGTATACTATTGCTGTAGTTATAGCTTCATATACACACCACATAGCCTTCTGCCACTGATTAAACTATTTAAAGTTATTCGCCAACTCATCCCAATTCCTGTAATTTTCGATCGTCTTTAGTACATCAAAGGCGACGAAAAACCATACTTGCCTTGTTAATCGTTCTTCTAAGTTGACATCATTACTCACCAGGCCTATTTCATTAGCAGTAGCGCCAGGTAATCTAAAAAGCTGGATAATTGACACGGCAAATATCGTAGCGTTGACACAGGCAAATAGAGTTGCTGCTCTTAACCTTTTCACTCATTTTATTAATTACGTTCGGTTTTGAAAAAAATCTTCTGAATTATCCCTATTCATAGTTTATTTCAATTTATATTCAAGATATGCTATACTAAGAATGCAGTGAATGTTATTAACAAAGAAATAATGTTTTTTTTCAAAAGGAATGAAGAGATGAAAACATTTTTCGAATTATATTTTCCCTCATGGTTCGCGTGGAAATCGAAATTTGTTATCTCAGAATGTGTTTGTGCTGTCAGAAATTTAAATCTCGGCTAATCTTCCCTCGTTCGGTTCTGTTGGTGCGAGAACAGCATGGGTTTTTTACGAGTGCCAAGACTAACTGGTATATTATATTATTAAGTGATGAGCCAAAATGATTACAAATTATGCAAGTGACAATATGTCTGAATATATTCACCTTGGAAGTACAGGCAATCTTTTTAAGTTATAAACAAATTTAAACGATCACACCTTCTGCTGATTCTCGTATTGCGGTATCAGCATATCACACTACATCATGTCAAATCAATTATTTCTTTCAGAATATTGAGAATACATCATTGTAAATTCCCAAATATATTAATAATGTCCTATTATTTTTTTAGGTCTTTTATTTAATACTCTTTTCTAAGAAGTCATCATTGTAATTCATAGGTAAGAGAAGTTTTTACAAGAACAATCAATATGTAAATACTAGTATAACATGCAATTTGCATGTTGGGTATTTTATGCGCATTGAAGGCTTCCAATAATTGTAGTAACCTTGTGAAGTGTAAGAGTATCATTATGGGATGATGATGGTATAATTATTGATAGTAGAGGTGAAGAGCATCAAGTATATATATAGAGATAATGAAAGATGTAGTATATGCTATGTACTGCTGAGTATTAATAGAGATGAGGAGAAGTTGAATAAGAAAATATTTGAAGCATTCATAATGGATTTTAACCATATTCTTAGGCATTATTGCAAATTTAGATTGTTCTTGTTATTATTGGGAATAGTAAACATTTCTTAGTGTGAGTGGGATGGAACTATTCTACTGGGGATGTTGGTAGGTATTAATTGGTATTTAGGATAGTGCGTAGTTGTATATATCATTCAATTTATGCATTACATGTTAATTCAGACTCCTATTTGAAGTACATACGTCATATAATCATTCCTCAGGAGTATCAACACAATAGGAAGGATATTGTCTCCAAGACGGTTTCTATTATAACATCTACGGACTAATCTTATACTATAAGCTGTTTAACTTGGAGAATTAGGTAAAGGAGAAAAATATACATTTGTAGCCGCAGCCATTGTGAAGTAACAGAAGTATTATCAACTTAAATCAGTATTTAAATCTATCCGACACTATAATAAAACCCATATTTCCAAGGCAAGGTTTTGGTTTACAAGAATCCTATTCTAGATCATCAGTTGTTCTTAAAGGAATATAAACTTCAAGGTGTTGAATCTCTGAGACGTAAAATTGACATAACTCTAAAACTTCCCAAGGATAATTGCGATTCTGCTTACGAGATCTTTTTTTTTTTTGCAAAGCGGTTAAATTACAGAATGTACAAAGGGTTTACCTATGAAAGAAAGTTGCAGCAAAAATCAAGTGAGACTATCGACTTCGAATTGCAACAATGGAATAATATGCAAACAGCGTTATGTCGTGAAGAGCGGTACTTCAGTCATTTTAAGACCATCAATAGAAAGGAACTCTGTGAATTTATAACCAATCAAGTGTCTTGGCTATTTGAAAATAGTGGCACAATATAATGCGAACCACTCCTGAACGAAGCATCTTTAAAAAAAAGTCTTAATCAGATATTAATATAAGAAACACTGTGTGACCTAGAATAGACACCAAGTGACAGTGACATGTAGTCTAGGTTTATAGAAATAATTAAATTTAATCGCCTTAAAGTTACTATAAAGGTGAGTAATCCGATCTGTAAGTGTATTGCGTTCGACGCAAACGGTCCAGAATAGATCATTATCTATTAGGCATTTGACAAGCATCCTTCTTTAGGGCTAAGGACGGACCTAGAATCTTGTGTGTTTTATACTTAAGGCTAAGCTTAACGACTATTTTACTTTAGATATATAATTGGCCCGTTTATGGACTTCTACTATATTAAGCTGACTATATAACGACGTTGGTTAAACTTCACTTAGCAAACAAAGAAAAGTTGAACCTTAGCTATTATATTTTTATATCTAAATATTTCTGTTTGATTTATCAGTTTTCATATATGATTCACCAGGAAAAATCATAAGGAAGGCTCTAAAATCTTTCTTCGACTTTTAACAGCTGAAGAACAGTAAATGCGTTGATAATTCAAATTCATAGACGGAACAATATATATATATATATATATATATATGTAGTTGTAATATGACCATTGACCTATTGATTTATCTTACTAACTAAACAAGTTTATACTAATAATATCATTAAAGACTTTATAGTTGAAGGTAGTGGCACTGAATATACCAATTACACTACGGTGGGTAGCAAAAGATTCCCAAGTATATAAGTAGGTCACCATTTCATACCATACTTCGTTGATTAGCAGTAACGCGAATAGAACCATCCTTCAGCTTGCTAATACTAGCTAATTGCTTATTTGCATAATCATTCCAAACCTCCGGGGAAAACTTCTTTTCATAGTGCTTATTCATATCTTCATCATACTTCTGCGTAGCAATGAATAAAACTCTTTCCCATCCTATTATACTTTCAACTTCTTGATTGCTGCAATCATTGAGTTTTGGCTTGAAACGATCAATCGCTTTCTGAAGTAATCCTTTTATGTTGTCTTTATCATACACACAATCCTTTAGTCCCTTCCTCACGGCTGCGTTGTTAATCTTGAGTGTAATCTCTTGCCACATTTCTTCCCGCTTTGATTCGTCAATCTCCTTCAACGGCTGAAACACAATATACTCTTCTATAATTACTTTTTCCATACAACGATTTATTATGGCTACTTTTTCCGTAGAGTCAACTTTATCATTAATAATAAGAAAAAAGCCAATGATAAAAAGAAAAAAAATCGAAAATAAAGCAAATCATTGTTAAGTCTTCATTACTTATGCAGAATACTGCTACAAAAGTCAACGCCAACGGCATTGGAGAAACCTTCAGTAGCGGATTATTCGAAATGTACCAATGTGCCACATTATATTACTAAGTAAGTGTGAATTGAAGTAAACGTATGTGGTTTCCGGAAAATTTACGGAACTAAAGCACGCACGATGATTATCGCACTGCCGCACCATGTTCAAGATAATAGCGGAAGTAGGAATATAAGTGTATAATAAGCATTTAGCTATCTAATCTAAATTTGATTTTAGTATTTAGAGAACTTGACAAAACAGACTATCTTCTTGTATTTTAGGTCCCCTTTAGCTCCATTTCTGGAATCAATATAAACAGCGTTCCGAGATGAACAATATTTGAAATAAAAGATTCTAGGTCATACAAAAACGAAACTTAGCTAAACAACATGACTCTACAACTTTTTTGAGGTATCTCTGTTTAGCTAACGTCAATATATATAGTAGCTGAAAATTTTTATTGCTGGTTATTAAAATTAGTCAAAGAAAGTTAAAACGGCTTCAAGAAATGTTCAAATAGACTATTGCTGATACACTTAATTAATTGAATTAGAACTTAAACAATAATGGGAGATTTGGAAAGAATTACCGACTAATGAATTTAATGTCAGATACAATTAGGCTTACATTATGGTCAGCAATTGTATATCGTTTATTTAACAAATTAAGGTTTTGCATTTATACACAATAGCGATGCAAACAGTAGTTCATGGAACTTCTCTTGACATTAATTCCTTACACGCTAATTATTTTGTATCAGTGGACCGCTCTCCATAGTTTTTAGTTCCCCTTACCAATTTTAGGAGAAGTTAAGTTTAGACTTTCGCCCAAACTTTTCTGCCAACAATCAGAAAATCACTGTCGTTGTTAACTAATGTAACGTAATATTTGGCAAAAATATAGACACTTAATGAGTTTGGGATTAACCCAAGATGGAGGTATAAGTCCTTTAAACATTTTAATACGATCAAAGACTTTAGGTGGATGCTTTTGTAGTATTGTTTAGTGATAATTCTCTTAATGTTGGTGAAAATATGAGTTATCTAGTATAAGAACATTGGAAAAGCAAATAACAATCGATGAAGATGGCGAAAATAAAGTTGAAACTAATAATATATGAAAGGAAGTCAGATTTCCTTAAAGAAGTATAAACTTTCTAATACGGTCAAAGAAAAATCCTTTTATCTCTTTTCTTAGATAATGTGAATCAAGGACCTGTTTTCCTTCTATTAGTAGCACTGTATCGCAAACGGCCATATACTTCGATATTGTGAGTAACCTCTTGGCATTTAATAATTATTCAAAGGATCAGTATTGAAAATCTTAAGTAAGGACTATTTGTTCCTCCAAATCTACATTTTTAACCTTCATTTTTATGCATGTAGAAATATACGCAATGAATAAATGAGTAATGTTTCGTCCAAATCTGAACCCCCAGTGCTATATTTTTGAAGACAGTGACAATGTGTAAATATTAAAAACAAGTTTACGAATAGTTCACGAATTTGCAAACACGAAAACAAATAATTCAAAATCTCTCGACGTTGCTGCTCATGTGCATAATGTACCAATAAATGGTTAATTCTTAGAAAAAATCATACAATCTAAATTATATGTTACCCTTTTTAAAGAAAAGAGGAAAAATGTTTGCATAGTTATAGCGTCTCCAACAGGACGCAAAGTATAGTTCGTTTATACCCGTTTCCATCTGATATCAATCTCCGGAACCTAAAACTTATGTTTTTCGCTATCCCCTTTACAAAGTTTAGAAATGCTGCTACCGCCACTGACCAATTGTGTTCCTATTTCTTACGATCATTGTTAGGGTTGCAAAAATATAAGGGCTAGATTAGCAACCAGTTTTTATATACCTACCAGAAAAATTGAGGTAACTGGTTAATTAAAGCCACATAGGTAAAAGTCTATCTCCAATATTATTCTGTGGCCAAAGATCCAAGAAGCTTATCCGAAAGATTACATTAAGAATAAACAACAAATTAATACTCGTTGCAAAAATCAAGGTTTTTCAAAAAATGCGGTAAATCAGTTAATTTATTTTATTTATGTTTTATTATTCATATTATATATTTATTATATTTTATTTTATTCTATATATTTATTTCATCATTTACTTTATACTTTTTTATTTTACTTAATTCTAATCTGTAACTACAGACTTGACTAGCTTCTCCTTAGCCAGTACATAATGACAGGTCTCAATGTTACCAACGCTTAACTTGTTGAGGTAAACAGTGATGCTCATAAGATAAGCACCCTTACACACCAGGTCAGTAATGTCACAACTGAGTCACTAAAACGAAGACCAGACGTCACTCCACGCACGCCAGTGGGAGTAGTCTTTATCATCGTATGAGTAAAATATATACGCGCACTTTAATCGAGCATTACTGTCGACGTATCCATGTATCGCGTAATATATATAACTGATATCTAAGTCTTTGGCTTTTTCGTTGTCTGCCCAATCTAGCATTGATTGGGAATCTGGATCAGGCCTCCGCCATATTGACATTCAAGAATTACTGATCCAGTGTGTTTTGTGCAGTTATCTCGATTTCGAGGTCAAGAAAGGGT
This sequence comes from Schwanniomyces occidentalis var. occidentalis, assembly GCA_031081865.1. Taxonomy (NCBI): domain Eukaryota; kingdom Fungi; phylum Ascomycota; class Pichiomycetes; order Serinales; family Debaryomycetaceae; genus Schwanniomyces; species Schwanniomyces occidentalis. Next base: position 237,059 of record JARYTB010000017.1, read on the forward strand.
TCTTTCTTGCTTGCATTGGACCAATTAATTTGAAGTGGGCGATCTAGCAGTTTCTCAATGTAATGAGTTATGCGATCTGCGTATATTGCAGGTACCAAGAGACAGATGTCATCTAGGTAACGAAAGTAATACGTCTGCCAGTCATCTTCAAGTGCGTGTATGAAACTTTGTTCTTTGTAGGCGAGGTATAAGTTGGCGTATTCTGGTGCCATACTAGTACCCATTGCTGTGCCTTTTATTTGTTGGTATATCTTGTCGTTCCGCTCTGAGAACATATTATTTACCATCACAAATTTAGTAAGGTGGTAGTATATCTCACTAATATTATTAATATTATTATTATTATTATTATTATTAGGTTCACCTTGTCTTGTACTATGCAAGTTATCCATGTTTGCATCAGTAGTAGCATACAAGTCTTTTATAGTTTGGCATCCGTCCTCCGTTGGGATGTTGGTATATAGACTTGTTATATCTCCTGTTATGATTTTATATGTTGCCATTTTGCCGATCTGGCTATCTTTTCTTTCATTTGTTAGTAATTGCCTTTTATTATTTTGGAGATTGATTTGGTCAAGTTTCGTAACCATATCTTGAGTATCACGTATAATCCAGTTGTATTCGCGGACTTTTTCGACTAAATGTGCTGAGAGCACTTTTGATAGTCTACTGGTTCCCCAGCTATGGCTAGGGATGATCGGTCTTGTCGTTGGTTCTTTTTTATGTACTTTAGGTATAAGGTAGAACGCTGGAGGTTTACTAAAGTCTTTATCTGTCACCTCTGCAAGAAACTTTTTCTGCTGGTTAGTAAAGATTCGAGACTTTGAAACGTAGCGTGCTATTAATCCTTAATATTTGATTATAAGTTGTTGTCCGATGTTTTCGGCATCAATCATATTTCCTATGTATTTGTATTCGTTTTTGTTATCCACATGTTTGGTCATCTGGTCGATGTACCATTTGATACTCATTACTGTGAGTCCAACGTTTTTGTCCGCGGGCTTAATAATTAGCCCATATTTTTCTTGGAGTTTTTGGAGTTTTTTGATGGTTCCATTATTTATATTCCCGTTTACATCCACATCTTCTTTATCTTTAGTATGTGCGGTTATTGTTGTAAAAAGGAATGCCTTAAGGGGGATTAGTTCCTTTCGGTCTAGAGGTGTAAATCTGCCTTCTTCTTTTTTCTTTTTCTTAATGTGGAACCTTATGTCAAATTCTTTTTCACTTTGTATTTGTTGTAGACTCTTTGGTCCTATTTGGTTATCAAAGTGATCGTATAGTTTGATGTCTCTCCATAGTTCTTGGAATATAGATCTTCCTAAAGTGAATCTTTTCGCTATTTCATTTTTAATTTCGATTTCAACACCTTTGGATAGTCTAAAGAATTTTTTTGTTTTTAAAGGAATGAATTTAGCTCCATATTGGAGTATATCTTTCACGGGTTTGAGGACTTCTGGGTTCTCCACCGCTACTGTGTGAACCGGCTCTTTGCGTGCATTTTTCCTATAGTTGTTGTCTTTTGCAGCTATAATAGCACTAGTAGTAGTAGTAGTAGTAGTAGTAGTACTTGCACGTGAGTCGGTTGTGTTCGGGCTCAGTATCTTCTCGAATACTGTTTGCCTTTCGTCGAGCTTGTCGAGGTCGAGGTTGTCGAGCGTTGTTTTTCTCTTCCCTTTCCTTTTCCTTTTTGTTTTCCCGCCCCTCTTGCGTCGAACTTTTTTCTTTCGTGGGCGGCTACTTTTGGCCCATACTTTTCCTTCGTGCGAGGGGCTCCCCTGTTTTTTGGCTTGGGGGTTGCTCCTTTACCTTTACCTTTTGGTTTAGGTTTAAGTTTCCCTGGTTGTTTCCCTGGGGGTTTGGAAGAGGTTTCGGAGCTAGGTTCGTTTTCAACGTCTATCATCTCTTGGTCTTTGAGTTTGCTCTCCTCAAATTTATTGAGTTTCATGATAGCTTTTATGATCTTATTCTCACAGATCAACTCCTCGCGGAGTCTGTGATGTTTAAGTTCGTAGTTGAAGTTGGCTGTGGTGGTCTTTACCTTGTTGTCAAGGAAACTTTTAAGTTCCTCTGGAATTTCTTCATTAAGGTGTTTCTCATATTCAACCTTAAGTCTTTGACAACGATATTCCATCCACTCGTTTGCCTTTTTCTGGTAATCGTGTTCAATCTGTTTCATGTTAGTGAGTCTATGTTTAAGACTTTCAGTTTTGAACGCTAACAAGTCTAGTTCCATTTGCTTTATAGTCCCTTCTTCTTCGGGGATTGCATTGGGGGCACGGAATGAGTATCCTTTTGGAACTTGTTGACGTTCCTGCCACCATTCATGTTTGGCTATTTTAAGTCGAGTAGTGCAATGCTCGATTACTTCTTGATTGAAGTTCCAAGCTAATGTTCCCATATAGTCTTTGACTTCTTTAGCAATTAGAGAGTATGTTTTTTCTGCCTCTTTTTGGCCTCTCTCTTGGTTGTTTGGACCATTTGCTGCAACGTCGTTATTGTGACCGATGTCAACGTTGTTTGGTCCTTGGAAATTCATTCCTGATTTAAAATAAATCACTTAAACTTTTTGCAAAATAGCTAGGGCTCTTTGTCTAGGATGGTGTCTATTGATGATAATTATATATATCGTTGTTATGTCAATTCAATATATAATTACTGTAGCTGCCCTTTTTTTTAATATATGACTTTTATTTGCTGAAACTTTTTATTATCACAACTGTAAGAATAACAAAGAGAGATGATTCTTATTCTTGATCTCTTTCACTTCCGCTCTT